>MU950534.1:0-11308 GCA_036418165.1 Cooperia oncophora
CTCAAACAACACTTGAGACAGAAGCTTGTATGTTCTACAGAGGTGAGGCGAGTGATATAAGAGGAACTAGCAAAAGAAGCTAGGGATAGTGGGATTCCCCCCCCACCCCCGTTCCTCACTCCCACTCCTCATCCTTACAGTAGTTCACTACTCCACAACTAAAGTGCTTTTCCAAACAGTTTTTTTTGAGAATGCAAAGAGAATGCTGCAGGTTCGGAAACTCTGAGAATTTTGAATCGGGTAAGCGACACAGACTAGCTGACTCCGCTTCACTGCGCTTATGGTGCATGAAAAAACTCGCCATCTCAAGAAAGTCCTACTTCTTCACTATCTTACGAAAAGTAATGAAGAGCTACAGAATAGGCGACAGGATTGGCTTCATAAAAAAGAGAGAAAAAGGTAGATGAGGAAAAGATTCGAGTGGAGCACGAAAACGTGCAGCCATTACAACTGCAAACGAGAGAGAACGCGAATAGGAGCGTGAAGCGGGGTGGCCTTCTCCACTGGTAGCGGCGGGCTTAGGACGACACAACTGGTTGAAAATTCCGCCACTGACTGCGCTCCTGTTCACGCCCCTCGTTTGCAGAGATAATGACTGTAACATTGTCACTAGATGAGATTAACAAACAAAACTAGCACAGTGGAAATGAAAGAAAGACAAGAGAAAATGCTCCTCCGCCAAGCATATTGGAAAAACGTGTTTCGAAGAAAGGACTGGAAAATGAGGTGCTATCACTATTACCCGAAAATCTCGGAAAAAGTTGAATGCTCTGGTCGACATTCGTTTTAAGCACAAGCGCTAAAGGCGCCAGTAGGTAAATGTAAGGGTCGGCAAGGGGTGAGTACATGTCGGAGTTCAGCTCAGCTAGAGCGTTAGTGCTCCAATGAACTTGGTTGATTGTTGGAGGTAGAGACGGCGCGGGAACGGTGTGAGAGGACAGGATGATTATACATAGTAATGGAGCTCTGCAGAAATAACATCTGACCAGATTCTGCCACATCTCGGATCCTCCATGCTCTTGCTCTGGGATCGGACGCCAGGATAAAAAACGACAAGCTCGATTCGGTAATAAAATCGTCAAGATGAAGGCGATTATAATAAACTGCGAGGTATTCCTGCAGTGCAAGCCTGTACCTAGATAACTACATTCAGAGACAGCTCCCGCGATTTGTCATGGACAGCTGCTGTTCAATTATGAACGGGTAGCTGGCAATGATGCCCCTAAGAAGGAAAAAGCAAAAACAGTCTCCAAGGCACCATAAATAAAATCGCTCCTTGACAGTCACACCGCCCTGCGGTCTTTGTGTAGCGTTTGGCTCCTAAATCATTTTCTCGCATCTCCCAGTACTAAATATGACGCAGTGCAAAGAAAAAACGAAAAACAGCAAAAACACCTACGCAAAGCTCGTAACAAAAAGAAACTTTCGAAAACTCTGCGTACGAATTCAGGGTCACGGTCGCAATGCACGACGAGTTTTTGCACCAAGCAATTGCATCACTGATGATTTGGGCAACTCTCATCTTACTAGATTGCTGTTGGCAGCATGTGCTCCCAATGAAGAAAATGTAATAAATAATAGCAGAATTGGAGCACGAACGCGGCTTGCAAGGACGGACATGCTATTCCGAATAATGTCCGCTGCCCCAACAAACAGCAACTGAGCGCCCCTGCGTCAAGTGTGAAGAGGGCATTCGTTGGACGGGCGGCCCAACTGAGCGGGTTTTATAACTAAAAGTTTCGGCGGCTGTAGCACCTTTCTCACTGTGGAGGAATTACTTGAGCGCTGGGACTGTCTCAAGCTGTCGCTGCACCGTGTTCAGTATAAAGTCAGATAAAGGTCAAGGCATAAAGTTGCATGCTGGAGTTGCATGACCCCCTCCCCCGAATACGAATATAGCATCAGTCTTTGATGCCGTTGCCATTTGGCTCCATCTGGCGCAACCATATTACTCACTAGGGAAGGTCGTCAGGTCGAAGTGGCCATTTGTGATGAGATGTAGATCACTAGACGTGGTTTTGGACGCTGATCTTGAATCTGCCTTCAAAATTTGCAAAGCGATTCTCTGAACGGAGTTATGGAGCCGCGTTTACCACGCAACAGGTCATGGGATCGGATCCCTGCTGAGCTTAACTTTTTTGTTGCGCAAACGTGGCAAAAAGTGATTTTGCCGTCACTACTACTTCAGTTCTCACCTGAGCTTGTCTGAAGAAAAGTTTGCCTCCATTTATTACTGCGCTTGGACTCCTTGTAGAAGCACTGTAGTGCACTGTAGTCTACAAGGAGTCCAAGCGCAGTAATAAATGGAGGCAAACTTTTCTTCAGACAAGCTCAGGTGAGAACTGAAGTAGTAGTGACGGCAAAATCACTTTTTGCCACGTTTGCGCAACAAGCAAAAAAGTTAAGCTCAGCAGGGATCCGATCCCATGACCTGTTGCGTGGTAAACGCGGCTCCATAACTCCGTTCAGAGAATCGCTTTGCAAATTTTGAAGGCAGATTCAAGATCAGCGTCCAAAACCACGTCTAGTGATCTACATCTCATCACAAATGGCCACTTCGACCTGACGACCTTCCCTAGTCAGAATGGTAATAATGTTGCATGCTAGGGCTATTTGAAGTCCTGATTATGGGCATAGCGTGCTTCGGCGCAAATGCCATTTGGCGCTCTACTTAGGCTAAGTCTGGGGGAAAGGGATATATTTCTCTCAGGATCATCTCAGCAGGTCAAATGGTCTTATGCACCAATTTAGAAATATGCTTATGCTGGGAAACGCGCGTACAATAATCGTGTTCAGTGCACCCTAGCAAGCAAGTTCACACCAGTCTCCCCAGAAAAATGGCACTACCCCCGCCAACATAGCGCCTTGCTGTAAGAACCGATGTCACACTCGTGATCAGGCACTGAATAGCCCCAATACTCAACCTTTCAACGAAAAAGTCCGCGATTCTGAGATAGCAACAGATGAACAGTGTCAAAAATGGAAGTGAGAATATAAAATTGATTTGTTGGAAATACATTTAGTCAAGTTATATAGTGTGTTGGATCCATAACTGGTACTTGGGCGCGCCTTTTGCATTGAAAACTTCTTTACCGAGAGATTGGAAAGAGATGTAATTGGAATGACTCACTTTATAAGTGTAATAGTTCAAGTTTCATCTGATCGCTGAGCGAATCGAACTTTCTTTGGCAGCTGTCAAATGCCTGACTAGTTCAAGTTTCTATGAGACTCATATGCTTTCCATCAAGATCTTTGGTGGAACGAATCAGATATTCGTCCACGACTGTCTCCCTGAGGAAAGTATGAAGCGTGTTGATAAAAATCATCCTGAATTACGCCGAGCATCCCATCTCCATTCAAAATCGTACTGAATTCTGATTGCCGGCATGCTGCCGTCATCCGGGCACTTGATTAGGCGGCCAAAGGGTCGCGACACGGCTGCGACGTGTCACGACTGCGGCGATCAGCTGTTTCCAGCCTGGTTTAGCCATTTTTACTGTTTTTGGCTCTTTTTCTTGAGGTTAGTTATTCCTTGTTTTCACAAGGTAAATTATTATTGGATTCCATTCGTCTGCTTCCCCCTCGGACGGTTGGTTTCCTTCCACCGATGACTTCGCCGTCAAACCAAGCTGGAAGTAGCGACTCCCGTGCTCGGACCTTCCTGAAGATAGCCGCAGTCAACGTCCGCGGCCTTTGTTCTCAACAACGACTCGCGGATTTTGAAGCCAACGTCAGGAAAGTGAAGTTCACTCTGATTGGATTATCCGAAACCCGACGCCCTAACCGTGAGTGTCTTCAACTTTGGCTTGTATTATACAATAGTGGACGTTGCGACGATACCCCCACATACGCTGGAGTGGGATTTTATATGTCCACATGGATGAACAAAAAGCTCGTCGGTATCCGTAACATCAGCGATCGTGTAATTCCTTATAAGAAAGAGAATTCTTAGGATTATTCAAGTTCATGCGCCGACAGATGCTCGGTCTTCGACTCAGCGACAAGGTATCGAATACAGCTATAAGAGTAAGGACAGCTGAAAGACGTCGTTGCTGAAGCCAGAAAACGCAAATGGATATATGCGAATAACTTGATGACCAGGATCAAACACGATGGGAAGTTCGATTGTTGAATTGGAAGCCCTCCGGAAATAGAGCAGTCGGAAGGCCACGAATGCGATGGGAAGACGATCTCAAGATGTTTGCTGGAACGGACTGGAAGAACATCGCGACTACACCCGAATGGTTTCAGAGCATGGCCCGTTTCTCTGTATATATCAGATGAGTAGCGGAATAAATTGTATTATTGTATTGTAAATTATTATTGAGATTTCTCTAATTTTTGGGAACAATTAAACAAATAAACAAACTGTTGGGGACACTGTGATCTACTACATGTAGGTATTTGATCTGGCATTGTTATAGATCTGCCTGGTTTGACTAGGGAATTTGACCAGGCAGAACAGTATATAAACGGGTGCTATTTTGTTAGGATGTTATACTACTGTCTTCCAAATAAAATATTAACTGCTGGCTCTATTGTCAAGGACCAACAAAAACTGGCGATCAGGACTACGACTTCGAGGACCACACCGCCGCCGCAACGATGCCAGAGGACGCTCCACTCAAGGATCTCGTGCAGATGATGGCCGCTCAGCAGAAACTCCTCATGGACCTGCTCCAGAAGATAGCCACGCCCACAACCACGCCGCAGGAGTCTACCTTCGACCGTATGGCAAGGAGGATCGACAAGTTCGCGTACGATGCCGATCAAGACGACTGCTTCAACATGTGGTTCAGCCGGCACAAGGACGTATTCGAAATCGACTGCCAAGGAATGGACGAGAAGATTAAGACGCGTCTTCTGGTCACTGCTCTTGACGCTGCAAGCCACGCACGATTCGTCCGCCACATCCTTCCCAAGGAGCCTGGAGATCTGAACTGGACGGAAACGCTCAACGCTCTCAAGACGCTGTTCGGAACCAAGAAAAGCCTCTTCCGCCGCCGCTTCGAATGCTTCCGAATGAATTTCTCGCCGAATGAAGACATCGACACCTTCGTCAACTCGCTGAAGGCTCGCGCCATGGAAGCCAATTTCAAGGATATCACGCAAGAAGCACTGGAATGCCTGGCTATGGTTTTCGCCTTCCAAGCTCCAGAACTCGCCGACTACCGCGTCCGCTTCCTGCGCAAGCTGGACGAAGACGACAAGACCACTATCGACGATTTGGCCAAGGAATACCATGCCTGGAAATCGGTCAAGGATGACTCCAGAATCGTCGAAACTGTCAACTCGCAAGAAGTCCATGCCGTCCAGAGGAGGAGAAAGCACCGTCCACCCCGCCCAACCCCCCGTCCCTTCCCAACCCCCCGCCCAACCAAGCCATTGCTGCCACCCTCACCGTGTCCAATCTGCCAGCAGCAACATTGGAAGAAAGACTGTCCAGAAAATCCCCACGCTACCAGGGCTATACAGGAGTCAAGGACTGCGCCACGACGTCGCATCAAGCAGTCATCACCACGCACCTGGTACCAACGCGTCATCGGCCGTCCAGGAGATGTCCAAAAGTACCTGGAAGTTCACATCAACGGACATCCCACCCGCCTCCAGTTGGACACCGGCGCCGACGTCACCATCATTTCTCGTCCAACCTGGATGCAGCTCGGAAGCCCTCATCTACAGAAGACCTCTGACGTCTTCAAAGGAGCCAACGGATCCCCCCTACCAATTCACGGAAGCTTCGAAGCCGCTTTCGTGGTCATGGACAATCGAGGGAAGGCTCATCCCGGACATGGCACCTGCTATGTCTCCGACGACAACGACCTTCTCGGTATCACATGGATCGAGCAGATTCGAGACTTCAACCACGTTTTGAAGCGATTCAACGTACACAAGGTCCAAACATGGAACAACGAGGCACTCCGAGAACAGACGATCGCCAAGCTGAAGCACCAGTTCATGGATGTCTTCGAGCCCGGACTTGGATACTGCACCAAGACCAAGGCGACACTCTACCTCAAGCCCGATGCTCGCCCAGTTTTCATCAAGAAGAGACCGGTTCCCTACGCCTCCATACCGCTCGTCGACGCCGAGATCGACCGTCTCATGGCACAGAACGTCATCTCCGCCGTCGATCACTCTCGATGGGCTGCGCCAATCGTCGTTGTGAGAAAGGCCAATGGTACCATTCGACTTTGCGCCGATTTCTCGACGGGACTCAACGACGCATTGCTGTTGCATAGGCATCCACTACCCACCGCGGAGGATGTTTTCACAAAGCTCAATGGCGGAACCGTCTTTTCACAAATCGACTTCGCCGACGCTTATCTACAGGTCGAAGTCGATGACGACTCCAGAGAGCTCCTCACCATCAATACACACAGAGGACTCTCTACAGATACAATCGTCTACCGTTCGGAGTCAAGTCAGCTCCTGGCATCTTCCAGCAGATCATCGACTCCATGATCGCTGGACTCAACGGCGTTGCTGCCTACCTCGACGACGTCATCGTCACCGGCCGCACTCTCTCCGAGCACAACGCCAACCTGGAAGCCCTATTTTCAAGGATATCCGACTACGGCTTCCGCGTCCGCATTGACAAGTGCCACTTCGTGATGACACAGCTCACCTATCTCGGGAACGTCATCACTGCTGCCGGACGCCGACCCGATCCAAAGAAGATCGACGCTAAATCTCGGCAAAGAATGCCAACCCCGAAGGATACCGCCCAGGTCCGGTCATTCCTCGGGACTCATCAATCACTACGGAGCATTCGTTCCGGAGATGCGCCAGCTCCGCGCACCGCTCGACGCATTACTCAAGAAGGAAGCTCCGTTCAACTGGAACTCCGAATGCGAAGCCGCTTTTCGGAAACGCGCAAGAGTGCTCGCCTTCGGACCTGCTCCTAGCTCACTACGACCCCAAGTTGCCCATCATCGTCGCGGCCGACGCTTCAGACTATGGGATTGGAGCAGTTATTTCTCATCGCTATCAAGACGGAACAGAGAAAGCGGTCTACCACGCCAGTCGCTCTCTCACCACTGGCTGAGAAGAATTATGGCCAAGTGGAAAAAGAAGGTCTCGCGCTAGTCTATGCCGTCCGGAAATTCCATCGCTATATCTACGGGCGCCGCTTCACCTTGCTAACGGACCACAAGCCACTTCTGGCAATATTCGATCAAAAGAAAGGGAGTTCCGGCCTACTCCGCGAACCGACTGCAACGATGGAGACTTACAATGCTCGCCTACGACTTCGACATCGAGTACCGAAACACTGCTAGCTTCGGACAAGCCGACGCACTGTCTCGTCTCATCGCCATGCAATCGCCACCAGAAGAAGACGTTATCATTGCCACTATCACCAAAGACGTGAACGCCATCTTCGCCGAGAACGTGAGCCGCTTACCAGTCACTGCCAAGGAGGTTGCCCACGCAACAGCTGCAGACGACTGTCTCCGTCAAGTCATGGACCATATCGCCCACAACAGCTGGCCGAAGAGACCATCGCCAACAGTTGCGAGATACGCCCACCTACGCAACGAACTCTCGGCACAACAAGGATGCCTGCTCTTCGGAAGCCGCATCGTCATACCGCCATCACTCCAGCCGTCTGTCCTAAAAATGCTACACGAGGGACATCCAGGAGTTAATCGAATGAAAGCCCTCGCTCGTCAATATGTCTTCTGGACGAGAATCAACGAGGATGTGGAGAAAAACTCGTCCGTGCGTGCAACGATTGCCAAGGAAGCCGCCAAGTCTCCCGTCAAGAACACGCTCTGTTCTTGGCCTCGTTCGGATGCGCCATGGAGCCGGATCCACATCGACTTTGCCGGCCCAATCGATGGAATGTCGTACCTGGTGATCGTCGACGCATTCTCCAAATGGCCCGAAGTCATCTCCATGACTTCTACCACCAGCGCCGCCACAATCAAGGAACTCGCGTCGGTGTTCGCGCAATTCGGATTTCCTCGCATCATCGTCTCGGATAATGGAACTCAGTTTACCTCCACTGAGTTCCAGGATTTTTGCATCAAGAAAGGAATCGAGCACATCCGGTCGCCGCCCTTCCACCCGCAGTCCAATGGACAAGCTGAGCGCTTCGTGGACACATTCAAGCGCACGCTCGGGAAGCTGAAGAAGCACGGACCGACCGACGAAGCTCTCCAAACATTCCTCTTCACATACCGGAATACGCCTTGCACCGCTTCGCCCAGTGGAAGGAGTCCCGCAGAAAACTTCCTCGGAAGACGCCTTCGCAACACACTGGATCTACTGAGACCGGACAACAAGAAAAAGCTTCTTGTGGACACGAAAATGGAGGAGCGGCGGTTCAACCGTCAGTATGGCAGCCAAACGCAGGAACGTTCCAAATCTGATGACATGGTCTACGCTCGTGACTATCGATCCGGACAACCCAGATGGACACAAGGACGGATCCTATGCCGACGTGGACGCACTCTGTACGACGTTCAAGTCAATGGATTCATCTGGAGACGCCACGCTAACCAGCTCCGCCCACGCGTATCGACGGAAGCTACGCAAGAGCTGATGAGCGCCTTCGACTTATCATTTGACGCATTCGACTTACCATTCAACGCCACATCGCCTCCATCAACGACGACGACTCGTACGACGTCTCAGTCTTCAATGGTCACTGCCACTCCAAGAACAACAACAACAACAACGACGACGACGACGAACGACGACGACGACTGCAACTGCACCACCAGCGCCTTCTGCCGTTACCAGACGACGATCGAGCCGCACTCGTCGCCCTCCCAGAATTTCTTCAGATTGACCCGTACGCCAAATCGTACGGTAGCCGTCAATCTTAGGGGGGAGGTGTTGGGGACACCGTGATCTATTACATGTAGGTATTTGATCTGGCATTGTTATAGATCTGCCTGGTTTGACTAGGGAATTTGACCAGGCAGAACAGTATATAAACGGGTCATTTTGTTAGATGTTATTCTACTGTCTTCCAATAAATATTCTGCTGCTGCCTATTCGCAAGGACACAACACAACAGTATAAACAAATACCAAAAAAAGCCGGCAAATAACACGCTCAGCTACAAAAAAGAACCCGCGTCTCATTACACCTCATAAAGGCGACAACACAACTTACCTTGAGAAAAATAGAAAATACAGTGAAAATCAGGGGGAAAAAGCTAAACCAAGCTCGGAAACAGTTAACCGCAGGCGATCGCTGAACGACGCCATAGCGTGTCATCTGGCCCGGATGACGAACGTATGGCGTGGCCGTGTTTGGCACGCCGCCCCACCAGTTCTTGAAGCGAGCCAGGTGTCGACAGTGGATGAAAAACGTCTGGCTACAGACGATAAATACAGAACTTGTCGCTAAGTGTCGAATTAAAAAGGGAAAAAAACGGGTTAGCGCCGTGCCAAAAGGCAGCCGGCCACGCCGCCACATCATCATCCGCAGCAGAAAGACGTATATCTGATGACTTGCGTGGAGCAGCCGTCAGAAGCCTTTTGTCCCGTCTCTCACTCTTTCCCCCCCCCCTTCTAACTAGGGAGCGATGGTCCCGGTGAAGTGATATAACTTTTCTCGGGCCGATTCAAGACACTCTACGGTACCTAAAGCATGCCAGGCCCACCGATTTGGCCATACACGCGCCTACACCCTGTATCGCTGACTGTGCTTGAAATCGAATCAAAGTGAAGCAATAGCTTTTTCTTCGAGTGCGACAAAAAAAAAAAAAAAAAAAAAATAGGAAACCGGTAGAGAATGGAATGTTTCTCGTTCCCCTAACATTTTGCACATCACCGACCGTTGCCCCAAAAATGCAACTCCCCTCTCAGTACAAATTAAATGCTTCTCTGTATACTCCCCAAGCGGGTCATCACGTCGTATAAAAACTTTTCTCAATACAACCCCCTGATCAAAAGAGGGACTCACTACAACTACCCCCCCCCCACCGCCCAAAAAATAAAAGAATGAACGACCTGATACTCGAGTTCTGAACATGGCTCGTGCACATTACTAAGTTGCGCACGAACATTAAAAACGTTTTCTGCAGCAGCACTGGGAGCACGCTTTTTCGCAATATGTTGCAAAATGGGCCAGAATCCAAAAAGACACCTTCTCGACTATCCGTAAATTTACTGAGTGGAGAACATCTGGAAAACAAAACAAAAATCCTCTGTGAAGAAGTTCGTGGTGTACTTTTCATTGATTGAGCTTAAGCTATTCTAAACATTTTCTTTCAAGGAAATATCCCCGTTGGGACGTCGTTACTGATTTGTATCACTTGAGAGTTTCCATTTTTTGAACAGCCACAACATTCTTTATATATGCCCTCTTGTGGAGAATTGGGAATTGTGCCTGAATCCAGGAGACCTCTCATTTCTAAAAGTACTTCACTTTTTCACCACACCCACAATTTAAAACTTTTAAAAAGTGACAACTTCGTAATGTGCACGAGCATTCAGAACTCGAGTATCAGGTTCATTTCTTTTATTTTTTTTGAGGGGGGGGGGGGGAGGGGTGGTTGTACTGAGTCCCTCTTTTGATCAGGGGGTTGTATTGAGAAAAGTTTTTATACGACGTGATGACCCGCTTGGGGAGTATACAGAGAAGCATTTAATTTGTACTGAGAGGGGAGTTGCATTTTTGGGGCAACAGTCGGTGATGTGCAAAATGTTAGGGGAACGAGAAACATTCCATTCTCTACCGGTTTCCTATCGCACTCGAAGAAAGCTATGCTTCACTTGATTCGATTTCAAGCACAAGTCAGGGAAACAGGGTGTAGGCGGTGTATTGGCAATTGGTGGGCCTGGCATGCTTTAGGTACCGTAGAGTGTCTTGAATCGGCCCGAGAAAAGTTACATCACTTCACCGGGACCATCGCTCCCTAGTTAGAGGGGGGGGAAGAGTGAGAGACGGGATAAAAGACTTCTGACGGCTGCTCCACGCAAGTCATCACGTATAGTCTGTTTTGCTGCGGATGATGATGTGCGCGTGGCGGCTGCGTTTGGCGCGGCGCTAACCCGTTTTTTTTCCTTTTTTCGACTAGCGACAAGTCTGTATTATATCGTTTGTAGCAGACGTTTTCCATCCACTGTCGTCACCTGCTCGCTTCAAGAACTGATGGAGAACGGGCTGGCGGCGTGCCAAACACGGCCACGCGTACACGCCCCATCCCCGCAACTTACAGTCGTCATCCGGGCAGATGATTAGGCGATCAAAGGGTCGCGACGCCGCTGTGGCTCGTCAGGACCGCTGCGGTCAACTGTTTCCAGCCTGGCTTTTAAGCCTTTTTCCCCCTTATTTTCACTGTATTTTC
>MU950543.1:0-11813 GCA_036418165.1 Cooperia oncophora
ACGTCCGCAAAGCGAGAAAAATCAACTATAAAAATAAATTTTTCCCAGCCCAAATACGACCCCCCCCCTTTTGGCGGCCTCAATACGACCCCCCCCATAGGGAATCCCCATCGAACGCTGTGCCCTGCCGCAGTCTTTTCAATCAATCCCTGTGCTTCGCAGAAGAGATACGAGCATCATCGTCTGTCGGACAGTTGTGGGAGGCGATCACGGATGGCGTCGGGTCGGGGGTCGGTATACTATAAGAGTACATCCTTCAGGCGAAAAGGCGCCATGCAGTGCCTGCTCAGGAACGTCGTATTCTAGGCGCATTAGTCCTACACACCTTGGGAGTTAGTTATTTATTCTCGGAACAAGCGGGTTTTTTGGTAATTGCAAGCCACAGCATCCTTACTTGAGGAGATGAATGCAGCATGCGGCAGCGGACCTGGGCGCCATTTAGAAGGGATTCTACCCAGGGCTAATCTCCAGGTTGTGGGGAATTTTCATAGGATGCGGCCCTCTCCTTCCCCCTCCAAAGTTGCTTCGCTCACACGTCCCCTTCCACATCCTACCTGCCATCTTTCTATGGTTTCCCCCAATATTTCGCCGTAGCCATCGAGGGCCAGGAGTAATGGGCACATCTCCGAGCAGTTAAGGGGAATAATGATTTCACGGAGCCACCAACCAGAGAGACATGCAGCTGATATCGTCGCAATCAGTTGGGGAGATGCCAGGAAGCAACGAGTGAGCCTTACCACGTCGTTTTCGACCACTCGTTGCCTTTTTCCTGGCACGGCCATTATTGGTGGAAAACGCAGCCTAAGTGGGCTCAATCCCCGTGACAGCGCCCCGATTGGTTGTGATGATATCAATATATAGCGCGCATGAAACGGGAAAAATAGCAATTGGAAAAAATTTTCCTACGCCGAATGGCGACTCCTGTTTTCACCCCTCAGGTAATCGAATGCGAATTTCAAGAGGAAAAGGAAGCTATGTGGGCTAAACAAGGCGGATATGCGAGGCTAAACAAGGCGGATATGCGAGAGAACACGTTTCCATCATGCGCTGTAACTGGTTTTAGATCACTCCGAAGTGAGGCATAGTGGTGTTTCCTCGTGAGAAGCGGACAGCAGAGGGGTAGAAATCAGCGCTCTGAAGAAACAAAGTCGTTGCAAAATGGAGAACCTTATAAACAGTTCTCGAAATCGCTGGGTTAGGGATTCGAAGGAACTTAATTGCTTTATTAGTGAACTTCAAGGCGCTATTACCTTGGGGGAACCATTCGAAGGGGTAACCTCTCCAAGCAAAACTGGTGGGGGGGAGACCAACGTCATTTCAAACTTAGAAGTACGGCTCTTCAAAGTGACCTTCAGTCGTATAAATGGAAGAGCAGATGGTTGAAAAAAACAACACCGAACAAATGGTTCATTTCGCCTTTCCTGACCCATCTCTATATTCCTAGGACCTGGAACCGGAACTCCTCCCTTCGGGCTAAGAAAGAGTCTTCTTCTTCACGGGTTAACAACCTTAAATGCTCAGGCCAACTTCTGTTACTTCCATCTGGAAGTTAGAGCCCACTTGTGTCGGCATTGCGGGTAATTACATAGTTTCTTAAAACAGAAACCTTAGATTACGTTTACTCCAACGGAGAAGCAAAAACGTTGATTCCCTGGTTGGTTTCGACAGTTTTCTCAGCGGCTGGGCTAGTCTCAATAGCTTTGCACTCTGAACCTATCCGTTATTGGTAGTGAGTGTAGCAAACTTGGTTTGGCCTATGCCAAACCCAACATTTGCCTTCATTTCTTCTCCGTTTGCGCACAATTATTATATCATTTCTAAGTGAAACGACGACTGTCCCTTTGGAGGATTCGATCCTTCAGGAAACTTCTTCATCTCTACTTCCATCCTAGATGGTTTCTCGCCTTATTTCTTATTATTTTTATTACTTCATATTCTTCTCTTATTTTTGAAGGCAGTTGGCACGATAAATCCCCAAGACGAGTAGGATTAATACGCTGGCAGGAGCAGAAGCCGCACCTTCGCCAAGCGCTCTGTGTGCGCCTTTTCAAGGAAGCGAGCCCTGTAAGGGCCCTATGAAGCTGACATGTACGACACGAACCCGACCCGCGCACGCCCGTCCCGTCGCGGGGGCAATGACACGACCGTTTGCCTGCGCTTCGTATTGCTTCTTTGGAGAGTAAGTAGGTATGGAAGCAATAGGGATTGCTAATGAAGGCCACGGTGCTGCATGTCGATATACAGGGGGGGGTGGTTCCAAAAAAATAGATCATTTCAGCGAGTCATCATATTCAGCAAAGTTTTCCGCTCAGTCCCAGACAGGAGGACTGATATACGAGTACCAGGGCGGAAGATACCAAGATGTTCCTCTATAAGCAGGAGCTGGCGCTCGCCCATCACCTTCATGTACACCAAAATATGAAGTCATCTCCAGCCGCAACCTGACTGGAGAAGACCTTCGGAATTCATGTCACCTCCGAACAGCTGCGAAACTTCTAGTATGGAGTCACCAAATAGCTACCTGGAGAGCAGTACTCTCGATCTGGGAAACCTCCATCATCGAGCAGCTCCGTCAACGTCGCTACGGTCTAGGACATCATCTTCACCTCAGTCGCCAAGGCGCCAGTTGATGGTGGGACCGGACGTACCTGGAATGGAGAGACCGATAAATATTTTTTTTCGTGGGCCCCGGACTAAAGGTGAGCGCTGGCGGTTACATCGAGCAACTCGAGAAGAATATCCTCTCCACATGTCGTCGCCCGTACCTTCTTGGAAACTTTGTACTGCTACAGCATTGAGTGCCACCACATGAAATCAAGGGCGTTGGAGAAACACTCGCCTACTTGTAATGGAAGGGCGTTGAGTACCTGAAGAAGGTGGAATATCTAAGCAGGTAACCTGACCTAAACCCCTCAATTACCTGGCTCGGGCGGAGTTCAATAGGGTGGTCTACAGTGGCGGAGAAATCAACGATCTCGCTAAACTCACGCACCCACTGACGGTCTCGTGGCAGAATCTCTCGATGGCGCTCCTCCAGAAGGCTGTGGCGAGTTCGATGCAATAGTATTTTGATATGCTCTTTAATATGGTGGTAGAAATGTCCGATAATAATTTAATAAAGTGTAACTTATAGCGCCTCGAAAGTCGAGGAAGAAAAAAGTCTTTTTTTGGCCCCCCCCCCGTATTAAGTACATACGTGCAGCTGTGCCTACTGTGAGGCTCATTGGCAAGATGCCAGCGAGAAATCGTCAGATTTCTTTTTGGAGTCATCAAAAATCGAAGGGTTTTGACCGTTTCACTTCGTTTATTCGCCACTTTCTCACTATACGCCTTGCTAGCATTTTAGGCCGAGTACCAAATCACCGTGCTAATTGCGTTTAATCTTTTTTTAGTCCTTATTATTCATATAGCGCTTACTATTAATGTTAATTTGCATAACTTTTCTTCATTCCTTTTTATTCGTATTGTTGTTCGGAGTTGTTTTGTACCTATGTAAGAACTCTTGATGGATTCCTGCTGACGCCTGGCTTAGGCCGAAAGTCGACAAGGACACAGCATCGGTGAGAGATCCCACTAGGGAGGTTCGTACCTGTTCGTTGGGGAGAGACGTTGCACATGGTGGATCAGGTCGTATCTGGCCTCTACAGAACCTTTTTGGGCGTTGTTTGGTGGCGACTCCCCCTCTCCTCCTCCTCCTCGCGCTACCTAGACGAACTTCTGGAACGTGGGCAATGTGGTAGGAGTTGGGTAAATTTGGGAAGGTGGTAGAATGATGGAATGAGGAAGGGGGGATCGTTCAGAGGGGTGTCGCCTTGGCGCACTGGCATCGCCTTTGCTCACTTTACTAATGCTCAAATCACTTTACAAAAGAAATTTAGCTGGGCCGCATTTACACTAGCCAACTTTCTACCGACGACGCATCACTTTACAAGTAAACGTTTTTGTCATATTTATCGTTCTGAGAGCCCTTCTGTATTCCGAGACCAGCTGCCCGGCAAGAAACGTTTTTTTGGAGGGTCGTTCCATATTGATAGCCCAACTTTACCGTGCAAAATTTGGCGCATGGTCTTTGCCGACCACCTACTGTGCCGACAAAAGAAAACTGAAAATCTTTGCACAATGCCTTTCATGCTACAACCTGCACAACCAAGGCAATCTATCATTGGAGCACTATCACGTCGATGATAGATCGGCTATGTTTTGCAAGGTGCCAATATTGAACAGGAAATATTGAACAGAAAATCATTCAGTCCAAATGAAAGAACATCCTTTGAATGCCATATGCCCGATTTTCTCCCAGGATGGCTGAGGCGCTCGAGTTCCTCAAAGCAGAGTCCCAGGTGAGCAGCGCGCATCTTTAAAGTCTTTGTATCGGTGAGAAGAACAGGGTTCTGCACAGATCCCCTCTACATCAGCCTCAAGACCACTCCAACCTAAAAATTCAATTCGTGCGCCTTCAAAGGCATAGCATGGCACGATTATCTGGTACTCGGCCTGAAATGCTAGCAGGGTGATGTATAGCATAGAAAATGGCGAAACAACGAAGTGAAACGGTAAAAAATCTGCTAAGAAAAACCTTCTTGATGACTTGAAAAGCGATTCTGGACGAGTTTCCCTTTGGCATCGTGCCAATAACAGCTACGGTGGGTACAGCTGCATGTATGTACTCATATATCCATGCAGCACCGCAGCCGCTTCATATCAATCCCTTCGCTTCATATTTTACGTGACAAATCCTCAGAACGGCCTCAAAGCCAACGTGGTAGCTGCTCGCGACACCAGATAAGGTCGTCCATTACGACCACCAGATACGGTCGTCCATTTGTGGGCGGGCGGGCACGGTGGGCGTCTGGGTCGGTATGTGCAGCTTGATAGGGCCTTATAAGGGTACTTCTATGGAAAAGGCACTATGCAGCGCCTGCTCAGAGGCGCGGAATTCCATCCTGCCAGGCGTATTAACCCTACTCGTCCTAGGGATTTATCGTGCCAACTTTTTTACTATCTCCATACTTACGTGAACGTACCACGAAATCGTCGTCATTCGGGTGGGGTGGAAGGAGGGCGAGCACAGACTCCTCTCAGCAGGCCACGTATAGAGCACTCTTTCTCACCTCGAATCCCAAGAACGACCCTTCTATGTAAGAAATCCACATCCCTACCCTGCTCGTTGAAGTCTGGATACTTCTTTTTTTTTGATAGCTAGGACTCCTAAATGAAGTATTCGTAGAGATGTAATTTGTTGATTGAAGCAGTTGACGAGGCGGAATCATGAAGGTACCCATGATCGGACATGCTCTACTTACGTTGGCTTTGGAGCCGTTCTGAAGTTCGTAAAGCTCTAAGAAAAAAAAACAGCAATGTGGAGTGTCATAACAAAAAGATAAAGATAAACATTTCACATTGCTGTTTTTCCCAGAGCTTTACGAGCCTCCTTGTACATTCCGAAAGACCGGCAAAAGGTGCCCCCTCCCTCGTTGGCTGGTTCCAAGTTTTTTTTTCGTTATAGTATAAACACTCTAAACAATGGGAGCGTTCCAGTTAACATCAGCAAATAGAGAAGTTATGAGTATGGGAATGAGAACCTCCCCGAACCATTCTCCCGCCCACTGTGACGTTGATCTGTGTATTCAATCGACTGTGAAATATCTGTCCTATTTCGTATTGATTAGGTCGTTAAGGCAATTATATTTAGAGGTTGAAGAGGACAGACTGAGAAAAACAAACCGTTTTAACTGGTTCAATCGAAACGGTATTGATGAGCTGAGAAGCGTGTTGGACGTTTTTTCGGATCCCCGTCAAAGGAATGGTTGTGTCGCCGGCTCTGGAGGTTTAAGTCGATCTGGCAAAAGCTGTTCTGTTGTGTAAATTGCTCTCGTTTTTAATGGAATCTTGTTATTTGAATTGCAATTTTACATTATATATTTCATTACTGCGCGCTTATGCATTGTTGTGGCCTACCTCCTGGTTTCCTCTAGCTCTTTTAGGAGACCAGATATGGAAGACAGTGGGATCTAATTCGTGTGTCTCTGGGGAGTAGCTCCCCCCAATATATATTTGAAGTTGCTGATGGCGAAATTTTTAGCGGAAATTTGCGCTATTCTAGAGTGCCTTCGCTGACTGTTCATCTAGTTATCTTTGCCCTCCGACGGCACCGGCCTACTTTTGAATTATGGTTTGCTCGATTAGATAAAATTTTAACCCATTTTTCATCTATAACTATCACATTTGGGTTCGGATTATTCAAAAAAATAGTGGATTCTTTAGCTAAATAGAAAATTGATTGTGCTGAGTTCGACGATATCGAATTATAAATAAAAAAACGAAACAGGGTGTAAAGTGGTCGTGTAGGTAACAGCTTCCTTTCATTACAATTATCTTACACAAATCATAAGTCATCTTTTTACAAATTACGCGTGTTAAAATTTAACTTATACGCGTTGAAGTTTACAAATTGATTGGAGCGCTATTCCATTTCGTTAGCCTAGTCTATATGCTTCACTTTACTGGCCGTTGTTTGGCTCGTGCCATGGACGTTCTTGCCCACCGACAGCTCCGCCCACTGTCTATTAGATTCCGCCGTATTTAGATGCTTTATCTGTTACAATTTACGAATTTTGAAAGGTCTGCTCATCTGTTCACTCGACAACGTTTTTGAGCCTTGTTGCCATTTGTGAGTCTACTGATCTTCTGATTCCCGTTTAGTGCCTCGTTTTACCCTGTTATCAATCAGGTCCGCCCCGTGCACTCGCCTACTTCTTGATTGTGGTATTCAGGATCACTAAGGTCATGCCAAACATTTTCGTTTCGTTCATTTTGGTGTATCTCATGTCCCTGTCTACGGGTTTGTTCCTTAGAGACTCGATCTCGTCGCCCTTTTATTTAGCTTTTGGAGAATGTTAGGAATGCAAAAATCAAACAAAAAACATTTCTGTTCGCGTTGAAGGCAGTGAGCACGAAATCGAGAGAGAGAGGAGAGAGAAAGAGAGATTAGATGACTCATTTAGAGAGAGAGACAAAAAAAGGGCCTGCCAGAGGGAGGAAGAGAGGAGCGCAAGACCACACCTCATCTTAGCCCTTTCCAAGGTGACATTGTAAAAAAAAGAAATGCCGCCGAGCAAACGACAATCAAAAGTGAATCACGAGTTATTAGATAAAAAATTAACTGAGAATACCAATAAAATGTAAATATGATACTAAAAACTGGTTTACGCCACCCATGAGGTACTGATGGAAATCGCAGTGCAATCTTGCACTGGAACCTCGCGATCTCCTTCCTCAATCTCCAGCCATATTTTATTTCGTCACTCAGTTCCACCTCCGCATTCCTACCACTCTCCATTCTGACATCTAAATCTGGACACCTGGCATTTCATAGCCCATTTGCCTGTTTTACGCGCGCTATCCACAAAGCTGAGAGACTCCCATTGAAGGGTCGTAGTTTCTCGTCACTTTAAGGTGGGGGGGGGGGGAGGGGGCTAATGCCGTTTGGACGCGCTGTTTTGGCTGTGTGCTCATTTTTGAATTGCCAAGATCATTAAATCTGCTGAAAACTTGTATGGGTAATCTAACATCCTGTTCACAAATATGACATTCATTCTTGGCGCTGGCGCTAATGGAGGACACTACGATTATCTTCTGGGTTCAGCTTTAGCAGAGGGCAGATAATCGTAGTGTTCTCCACCAGCGCCAAGAATGAATGTCATAGTCGTAATCAGGATGTTAGATTACCTTATTATACAAGTTTTCAGCGGATTTGGTGATTTAGGCACTTTAAAAATGAGCTCGCAGCCAAAAGTCAGCGCGTCCAAACGGCATTAGCTCGTTGGGGGGGGGGGGTGTGGGGAAGTCAATAGCTGACGTTAGAAAACTTTTCCGCGTGAAATTTCTCATGTCATTAATTTCATAATGATAATTATTCAAATTAATCATGTAATTTTGATTTAATTTTAATTGTACCACTGTTAATTCTTATAATTCACATCGTCTAAATTTCATTCGCGTTTGTTCTTTTTTTTCCAAACAGTTTTCCCGTTAGGGAGGAACATTGTTCGAAAATTTGGAGAAGTGGAGAACTTGGTGAAAAACTTGGAAAACTCAGGAACACGCTAGGGGCATGGGGAAAGCACTAACCATATCTTGCAGGATTTTTTTCTCACTCAAAAGGAAGTTCCCTACTTTACGATGAAACTTTGATGGAGAACTGGGAGATCGATAGAAGTCCTATAAGGTTATCTTACAAAGTATAGGAATAAGCAAAAACGGCAGCACTTCATTTTACAAGCAACTTAATGAGTGCGAAGTGGGTGCAGTAGGTGGAGGCTTGTGGTGAACTGCGAAGCATAAGCACCAAGCCTCCACCCTACTGTACCATTACAAATTTTACTTGCTCATAACTTGCTTGTAAAATGCAGGCTGCCGTTTTGCCATCTATATTTGTGAATAAGCCGTTATGGATCTATCGATCTACCCAGGTCTCCATAAATTCCAATGGTAGTTTGGCAGACTTGCGCCTGTCAGCGGCCAGGACTGCCCTGGCCTGTACCGCTCTCAAGGTTATCCCAGTCGTCGCTTTCGCAGCTCTTGTACGAGACTGTCCGTTGCCGCTTGATACCATCGTAGTAGGTTGTTTCGGCGTGTGTTTTAATTCATTCAGCCACAGTGGAACTTCTCGAACTTCTCTGAGAAACCGGTCATTAAAGAAATGATTTCACGGTTCATCGTTTTCATAGTGCAGTTGTTCCGCCTTGTTTTTCCTCTTCCTTCTTCATGTCTTTTCTGATAGAAGAATAGATTCAGCTTGCAGTGTGTAAACGAAAACGACAACGAATTTTTCGCAGCTTCAGCCCTACCGCCTTGTTCGTTGTTGATCGTCATGTTGTCATGTCATTCCTGCCACCCGGTTAAGCTTCTTGATCACGATTGTTCACAATGATGTGTGCTGGTTTTAGCGGCTTCTTTTAGCCAGCGATTTGATCTTGGACCAGACTCGTGCCGCCGGTAATTTCCATCCATCTTCTCATCAGATCGCCTTTTTCGATAGCCCTATATAGCCGCTCTTGGTGGCTTAATATCTTCTATTTAGAACTCTCTCTGGTTTTTCGCTATAGTGCTCTCTTTCGGCAGTTGTATTCAGATCTGAACATTGATAGTAACTGTTTGATAACTGCTGTTTTACGCCGCAGTGCGCGATCCGAAAGTGATCACAAGTGGTTGACGCGGGTTCGAATCCCGCCCGTGGTCCGACTTTTGCCCGTAACTCAGCATTCTTGTTAATGGTAGTAACTACCTCTCAGTGGCTACAGTCGACCAAGCTACCGGGCTACCGGCCACATCATAACAATGGAAAAAAACTTGGCGCTCTCCGGCTCACAGGGGGACAGAAAGGCATTTCGCGGTTTTGCTTAACTTACTAGTGCCCTTGTCACGCTTGGATGAAGTTCATACCACTCCATCAGGGCCGGGACCCCCCCCCTCCCACTAAGGCGAACTGCACAGAAATCACTGGAGTAGACTTTTCCATTAATAGGGTTACATCTGCCTCAAAGGCCCACTCAGGGCACTTCATTGGTTTGGGATTTTGATCGAATCCGTACGACCCCCCACCCCCTGGTTCCCTCCTCTGATCAAGCTGTCAAGGGGAGGAGAGTACATAGTACACATGAAACACGAGAAATCACGAGAAGTCAGGCAACCTTCTTCAGAAGGTCGTAAGGGAAATACGACCCCCCCCCCTCCCTTTGCAACGTCCGCGAAAGAAGAAAAATCAACTATCGATATGAGTTTTTCGCAGCCCAAATAAGACCCCGTTCTCCCAGCGACCAAACAACCTCCTCCCTGTTGGGGATCCTTAACAATGATGTACACTGGCCCACCACTGACGATATCATGGTTCCAGCCCTACCACCTTTCCACCAACGGCCGTAAATAGTAAAGAAAGCAACGAATCTAGGGCTATCCAGCCTGGGTGAAGGATGAGACAAGGGCTTCTCGTTCACAAATGGCAGTACCCAAAGTGGATGAGGAATGTTGTCCAAGCCTAGGAGGAAGGAGGTTAGGATCGGGTGAACCAGTTGAACTTCCAGGTAATTTTGCGCTGCAATCCATTTTTGTGCAATGCATCTTTAATGCCCCTTCGAACAGTGCCGAAATTTCTACTGTTTCGTGCACCTTCGAACTCTCATATCTATTCCTATTACTGTTGACCCCTCTTGCGACTCAAGTGCTACCCACCACCTTGCACGGGAGCGTCCCCAACCAGGGTGCAGCATGTGTGTGAAATGGCGATGTCAGCACGATTCCCCCCCCCCCCTAGAATGTCCTCATTTAGTATCCTTCCCTTATGCTACCCACTGTATTCCTATGTTTTCCACCCTTTCCCTTACCCACAATGTTCCTATCCCTTTTGCCCAAAGTTCCGAGAAGTTCTTTAGCTTTACCCCAAGAACTGGCATCAGGCGGGCAGAGGATGAACGTCACCAATCATTTACTGATTTCAACTATTTACAGTAATGTATGGTAGTTCTGCGACGCTGCCATCTAGAAAAAGAACCGGGGGGATCATGGAACGGAAAAACATGGAGAGTTCTTTTTTCCTTGAAGGCAAATACAGATCCCATTCCAGTCGACCAGGTGCGACTCCTGATGGGATTGTTTCAGCGATGCTATGCCCTTTCTTCAACTATGACGCGCCTTGCACGGCTATCGTTCGCACAATGAACACCTCTTGAACTTCTTTCACAAAGGCTGTAGATATCCACATTTCACATTCACATTTATTTTCAGAACTTTCACAAGTTTGCTGTAGGTGGTCACACCTGAATGGTGTGCTAATGGTAACGGTCTCGGTTATTTTTCATCAGATACTTCACATTTGAGTTTTATAGGTTTTATTGAGTCCCAAGTAATCACTCCTAGGATCAATCATTGCACTGCGTTGCTGCCCGGGTACAGCATCGTTGGGCGAAACACATGGGGGGTCCTATTTTCCGCCGAGGGGTTCGTCTTTGGTCATTAGGAGAGAGAGAGGGGTCGATGTGCGTTTGTGAGAAATTTTCTGGAGTTTGAAAAAACCTGTCCTGGTTGTTGACTTTTCGCGTGATTTTTTGCCTGTTTCATGTGTTTCTCCCTTTCCCCCCCCCCGCCCCGCTCGACAGCAAAATTTTTGGAGAAGAGTAGCAAAATTCTCGCTAAATTTTGAAATTCTTGAAAAAGTCGTAGTTAGTTGGAAGTTGGGGATGGTTTAAGAAATTTTTCCGTTCCACACTGGATGTACCTCCCCCGCTCGAGGGGAAATTTTTGGGTGAAAACTGGGCTGGAAAATGTGGGAAATTGGTAGGTAGGTGCTGGGGAAGGGAGGGAGTCGTACCGAGACCCTCATTCAGGTGGGGAATCGTACTGTACCCTCTCTCGGAAGGGGGGAATCGTACCTAGACTACCATTTCACACATCACGATGCTGTACCCTCTTCCTGCCTAGTTGAAACCAAAAGATGTATCCCGTCCCCGAGCCCTATCCCCTTTTCCGTATCAAGTACCTACCTCAGAAGGAGAAGGAGAGTCTATTTCCGTCTCCCATCAATCCTCGTGGAGAAGTTCTGCACCTCAGATCAAAGCGTTGAAACTTTAGGGAAGTCACCGAACAACCTGGGACAAAGCTCTTCAGCGTGTGCAGCGGCAAAAGGTAACCTAAACCTGCAGTTCGAGCGAGAAGCTGCAAATCGGACTTTGCTCTTATTGTGTTGCTACAGGCTGAATATGCCCTACTGAACCACACTGTGTGAGATTTTAGCTTAAGGAGACCGTTCTCGGTTACGA
>MU950550.1:0-12478 GCA_036418165.1 Cooperia oncophora
CCAGCGTGCCGCTGGTGACGCTGGTGAAGCTAGATCGATATGCATCCTCTCTTCGGCACTGCCGCTGGCGTACGCTGGAAGCGCTACGCTACGCTGCGCTACGCTACGCTACGCTGCCGCAAAGTATAAACGCAGCCTTACGCAGGCAACCAATACAATGTATGTCCTGAATTCTTTTACTTAGGTACCTATAGAAACATCTAACATTCCCGACTCAATAATTTTCTTCTCCAGATAGATATTGTACTTTTTGAGATGGGTGAAGAATTTTTTGTGAAGGTATTGTACTTATCCCATCTTTTCGATCGCCTAGCTTCATTGAACAAACATTCACGGTGTTCCCACATATTTTGCAAGTGCTTGGGAAGATAGATGGATTTGACACAAGGGACCCTCTTCCAAGGAACAAAGAAATCGATCGCACTGTGTAGAACAGACAAGAATAGCTCGTACTTCTCATTCAAACTGTCTCTGGTCTCTGGTATTTGTGCAAGACTACGATTGAGTACATACGCCGATAAGTGTAACTGGGACAGGGTAGTTGAAACATGAGATTGAACGAAATGCTATTATGATCACTAACTCCTACCGGAGAGACCACAGTCAAGCCTTTGATCAAAAACGGTGCACTAGAGAAAACTAAATCAAGTATGATATCCCTCTGGTGGCTTCATCAACGTGTTGCTCAAGATTATGACATTGAATGAGTTCTTTCAAGCAGGATACTAGATCTCGAAAGAGCTTCGCTTTCCTGACAAAACTCAGGTAGTTTAAAGTCACCCACAATAATGCACGGAGAGGAGGGGGGAGGTCGTATTTGGTCTGAGAAAATTTTTTTGGTAGTTGATTTCTCTTGTTTCACGGACGGTATAAAGGGGGGGTCGTATTTGGCCGTTGTTGAGAGAGGGACTGCCAAAGATCTATACAACTACTATTTCCGATAGTTGAAAATGATAGTTAAATCCTGACGACCTCCCCCCCACTCGACAGCAAAATTTTGGGGTAAAGCCAGAAAAAAGTTTCGGAAATTGGTAGGAGGTTAGGAGAATCTGAGAAATTTTCCTGTTTCACATTGGGTATATACCTCCCTCCCCGCTCGACGGAAAATTCTTGGCTGAAAAACTGGAAATTTTTCGAGAAAAATGGAAAAAGTAGTGGAAATTGGGGAGTATCTAGGAAAGTGGTAGGTTAGCATGGGGAGAGGGGGGGGTCGTATTTGAGGATAGAATTAGGGTAATCGTATTTTTCAGGGAATGATCACAACGCGATGGCGTGCCTTGGCTGCACGTCAGCTCAAATGTAGTGTGACGAAAGGACCTTTAGCCACACTCCTATTGGTGTGAGCAAATGCTCATCTACCAAAGACGCCCAAGTTGATGTTCCGGCTAGCCAACGCGCTTATTACCTTCGAGTCCCTCTGAATCATCCTCCCCCCCCTTTCCGGAACCTGCCTAGGTTATATGTACTTTCTAATGTAAGAGTGTGTAGACTTCGCCTTTGATCAATCCCTTTCGTGGGATGCGGCACGCATTCTACTTCCATTCAAAACCGTAGTGGCTCATTGAATGCAATGTGGCCTATATAATACCTACGTGGGTCACACGATGAAAACTCAGTGTTATTATCCTCTCAGGCGATCTGGTACCAATTTGTCGCCCCGATAGAGGGTTTAGTTACCCCGGGCGGGAGTCAGTCCGGGATGTAACACCTAAACCGTGCACGTTGCGAGTGTGTCCTTGCCACGGTACCACCAGCCCTTTTGCTGTTATGTCTTTCAAGATTTTCGCTAGAACAATTTATACTCATCACTTAGTATATTATACAACATTTACCTCCAATTAAGTTAAAATCAACAACAAAGTTTTGTAACAAATCATCAAATATGAACAATTGTGTTGAGAGTGTATGTGTCACTTCTGGGCCAAGAAACAAATGGATCCAGATGGTCAAACGAGAATTGCTTAAACGCATCAAAAAACAACAAAACATAGAGAATATAAACATTAATATCGTTAGAATTACCCAAACATTCAAGAGGATCGCCAATATTTTTTCAACATTTTGAGATTTTTCATACTCATACATATACATACAGAAGAAATACGCGTACGTTTACGAAGACAAGAAAAGAACACAATAGACCCGATCTACATAACATACTATCGACTGAAACAGAATTATGTGAACCACGACGATTTCTAAGCAAAGCTTTACCCGTTACTAATCTGAAAAAAAATTGAACTACCACTCAAACCATTTCACTACTTTTGCGCCTACAGGGTGCGCGAACTCTAGCTATTCATTAATATCTAAGCAACACGGTCGGCAGAACTTATTACAAAGGCGAGATCATTCCAGCTCGCCATCCTCAAGCTCAGCCATTGCAGATGGTGGCGGAGGTGGCGGAGGAAGCACCGATGGAGGTAAAGGTGGAGGCGACAACGCTCGTGGCGGTTCCATGGCACGGCAGAACTGCGATGAATTCTGCAATCATTAGAACATTGCATGTGTTGCAACAACCTCACATGAGTGAATATCCACTTCCCAAGTCGTATTCTACAATTAAGTCACATCGCGAAAAGCGTGAACGAACAGAGGAATATCGAAATCGAGCAAGACTACCGTAAAGCTTACTATGCGGACTTTTAACATTTCTTCATATATTAAGCGACCCATCTGTTCGTAACCGCCGGCTCATTAGTAATCTGTAAATGTAGAATTTTGCTGTCTAAAGCAATTAATAACAAAAGCGAAAGCAGACTATTATTTAGTGTGAGCAAGTTGATGTGCCATTACGCCAGAACGATCATGTCATATGAACACAGTGGGGCAGACCATACAATAAACACACACTATACAAGCTGTGCAGTGAACCTTTCCATATGGGAGGTGCGCTGGTCAATTGTAAAGAGCAAAACAACCACTATAAATCCAAAGCGCTGTGACAGTGGATGTCCTTTGTGTCTGTCTGCTACTTAACACGCGCAGAGCACATTACAGACACGCAACACGCCGCACGGCCATGCATCCCCCACGCCATAGCCCAACTATAGTCACGCCCATTAGTTGTCAGTTCATTCTCGCATTTGACTGCCGTTGCACGGTCTTCTTTCTCTCAAAGACAATTCCCGCGATCAAGTGTTACGGGTAGTAGGTGATCAGTCATGAAACAATAGCCCATACACACTCCCCAGTAGGGAAAGAAGCGAAAAAAAAACCTTGAAAACTCTTTGAGCAGAGACTCCCCCCCCCTTAGCAGTGAAGCCAGCGCAGTTGGAACGAGTTGTCGGACGTCGGCAGATCCAAATCAGCAGGATTCGAGGTGCAACCAGTTCCCGGCAATAGCACAGGGAATCACCCTACGACGCTCCAGGCAACCATGTACACGTACGAATCCGCTTGTAAACCGCTGTTTGCAGAGTGAAAGTCATCGTGGTTGCAATGGTTGCAATACTCACGCGACTCTAGCTTCTCTACATCGCCGTTTTGAGTGACGAAAAAGGTACATTTTCTCTAGGACGAGGACGCAGCGTTGCAGCAAGCGTGTTAGCACGCTACCGTCGTTGAAGACATTTCCCGCGATCAAGTGACCTGTGATATGCCTCCGCGCATTTCCATGCGGACCCGAGTGCCGAATCCGCGCGGGCGGGTCACTTGATCGCGGAAACTGTCTTTAGTGGCGTGCTAAAACCCTTGTTGCAACGCTGTTTGGTCGTCGACAGCGAATACGCTTTCAACATTTCCGCAACAAGTGCTATCGAATACAGGATAGTGGAAAGAGACATAAAGTTCAAAGTGCAACGTGTCCTTAGCTGGTAAGCATTCCCACTATTACAAGAAGTAAAAGCTTTTCGGTTGCTGCAGAAAAGAGTGCTAATTATCGGCGACAAATGACTTTTCGCAAAGCAAAGGAGACAGACAAAAGTCAGTATACGAGAGCAGTACATCGAAATAGTGGTTAGTTTGGGGAAGTGTATTCACTCAGTGTTGGAGTTTTTCGCAAGAATTTCAAGTGAGCTCGCTCAACAATTTACCTTTATTATATCCTTGTCGCTTCGAACATGTGAACCATTGGCTGGCTGAGTGTGCCCATGAAGAGAGGAGTGATGCTGCACTTGCACTGGTGCCATAGGCCGTGGCTTTGATGAAGATCCACCGCCACTACCAGATGAACCGACCGAATGCGAAAACGACGACGAAGACTCGTGACGAGGTCTTTTTTCGCTAAAATTCCCAAAAGGTGAAAATTTTGAAGGAGACAATTAGTAGATTATGTGAAAAAAAAAACATACGCAGGAGGATGCAATCCACTAGACTGCCCACTACTTGACATCCGTTCATGTTCACGTTTCCGTCTTTCTTCTTCTTTGCGTCGTTCTCTATCTTCTGGACGCTCGGAATGACCATGACGCTGCTCCCTTTCTTCACGTCGACGCCGCTCTTTTTCCCTTCTTCGCTCCTCTTCCCGCCTGCTTTGTTCATCCCTCGATTTGTGACCATTCTCGTGCACTGGTGCTGAAAAGGAATATATCTTCAAACGACGGCTGCTATTTGTGTGATACCAGAAAAAGTACACTGTATTTCCGCACAATTTCCAAACAATGATATCAATTTCTTTAGGACTACAAAAGTTCAACAGTTAAGTTATCCACCAAAAAAATTGGGAAGGACAGAAGCACTGTCCTAATCATCCTGCGAGGAAAATAACAAAGACATGCTCAACCTACCAGCTGGCGGAGGTGCTACAGGTTCTTGCCCAGGTAAATTGAGAGTCGGCATCGAGAGATCCGGCCTAGCTTGTGAGGTGTCCGGAATAAAACTCCGTCTTGGAGGCGCACGGTCAGCACCGGAGCGTTCGCCAGGCGCAAGTGATTTCGTACGCTCCTGAAAGCAATGGAGAGTGAGAAGTGTCTGAGTGTCCACAAAAAATCGAAGATATGACGTAATGAGCAAAAAAAAATACCTTGTACTCCGAGAGGTCGACCTTCTTATGAAACGTCGGTGGTGGTGGAGGGGGTGGAAGTATTTCCTTTTCCTCGGCCCCACTTCGTGATGGATTTGGACTCGGTGTCGATGGTTTGACAATTCCCTTCGCAACGAAACGGGTGAGAGCCAACCATTCTCGACACGACTTGTAGATGCTCGCGAACTCTTGGGACATTTCTGCAAGTTAAAAGAGGATGAGCGATGCTATCGCACGTAGGATGAATTAAACTAGGGAATTATACAAATCAGTACCAGTCAAAAGATCCTGAGTCATGTCCGCATCCAGTTTTTGGAACCATGCCTTCTCCCCAGGAGCAGGAGGTGGAATCTGAAGTATACTTATAAGGTGCTTGACACAGCAAATAAAGGCGGAGAACAAGTTGGAAACACTATGACAGTGCCAAGGGAACTCCCTTGCCGCAGTACGACTGAAAGGCATCAGGACGGACTATTTCACAGCGAGTAACGGTAAGCAAAACGATTTCAATTTCCTACAATTTCAAGTCACTACAACTTTGTTATCTTTTACTCCAAGCAATTCATTCTATAAGAAACCGTTTTGCATTGATCGAAGAAAAAGAAACTTCTGGTGAAGTAGAGTGTCCATTTCAGTAATGTTCCCGAGAAGTCTGATAGAAAATGCCATTGGACTTTACAACAAGGACGCACCCTAGAGTTAAAGGATACCAAAACACTCAAAAGAACCCAAAGTCGAAAAAAAACCCAGATTCCTTGATATGCCAATCCGCAACCATAAGCTTCTGGTCGAACTCCTGTTCTGTTTCAGTTCAAATTCGAATCGGTTTAGTTCCTCTCCGAGAAGAGAGACCCCCGTAAGAGCAACCGCTCCATAATAGGGTCATTAAGGCCACACAAGGAAGGCGCTAGGCACAGAAATATCCAAGAGCTTTATAAATTTTTGGGCTCGTTTGATCCTTTTCGACTTCTTTTGAACAAAACTTCGGAGCCTTCCGTGTTGTGCAGAAATCAGAAGGGACTTCCAATTTTTTTATCACCAACAACCCGAAGGAAGAAAAATGGCTCATATAGGCATTCTTCCTATATTGTAGTTCAGGGCCAAACTTCAAACATTAAGAAAACTGGCGAAATGACGGAAACCTAAACGGACGCTTTGCGCTGATACTCGTCATAAGAAACGATCAGAAAGCACATATTGCATTCCAATTAAATAACCACTATGTGTATGATGATCATTTTTGCTGATCGCCAGTTTCCTTTTCCCCATAACACGGGATCTATACCCATCTATTGGGTCGTTCTCACGGGTTGTGCTATTCGGCATTTCGGCTCTTTTAGAACTCGCTCTTATTCTTTACATTTCCCGCTCCGAAATCATCAGTTTATCATGAGATTGAGCTTCAATTGTGGAATCTTGTCCGACTGAACTCAGAGCGGTGAAGTGTAGAGTTGTCAAGTCGAAAATATGAATTCAAACAAAAATCTTCAGAGGCACACAATTGACATACCTCTGCTTCGTGTCATGAATGTTTGCCCAAATGCCCCGAGAAACTTGCCAGCGGCCAAGGGAATTGGCGGGATCGTGTGCGGGCCGTGCCGAATCAACGTGAAAGTTTTGAACACGTGATGACACTAGAACCCTCCCGCACATGATCGCTTCCACCGAAATCACTCTCAGCTCGCATTACAAAGCGCGCTCTAGGCAGAATGGGGAACAAGGGTTGACCAGCACCTCGTATCCGGCGTACACACACACGAGATGCACGCAAACGCTAGCTATTGCTCTCGCGTTGTATCGTATCGCCCAGTTCGTCACGCACAACCTAAAAATGAAATATGATTAAAATGTGTTATTCTGTACTTGATCACATTTGAACCGCAACGAACTGATTTGATTTATACATTTACGAAATGAAATTTGAAAAGAGGAACGTAAGATTTGAACTTTTGCACAAGTTTACTAACCCAACGCTGACGTACCTTCTAGAGAAAGCCTAATGCATACGTGGCACGACGTGCAACACATCTTACCAAAGCCTCGAAAAAAAATCAAATTTGAATATAGGAGTAATTAAACGAGTTACGTATTCTGGTAAGTTAACCTGTCGCTTGTTTGTAAAAGTTCGCAGCTTTCGAGCGCATCTACCCACCACACATAAAGGACACAGCAATGTTACATCTGGGGTAGATAGGTACCGAGCACGAGGTGAACAGGTCCGGAACAATAAAAAAAGTACTCTTAGAGCACGTCGTACGTCGGGGATCCCTAGCGGGAAGAGGGGTCGTAATTGTCGCTAGAAAGAAGAAGGTGGTATCAGCCTTTAAATCGTAGTTGTTGTAGGTGAGCCATTTTGTAAACTTTTCTCAAATTTTCCTATTCTAAGTGTGCTATACGGCAGCGGGTCGTAGCACAGGAAATCTTGAGGGGAGGTACTCATATTTTGCAAAAATTTTCGTAATGTCGTTCTCAAGAGTAGAACCTCCACAGGAGAACGGATAAGTAGCAGTGGGGAACATTTTAGCTTCATCACATCACCTGTCGTGCGGTTCCAATTTTACTTCAAAGCCAACACCGCGTTCTTCTCCGCAGCCAAAAGAATCGTTATATAAGTTAGACGCATTCTTGACGAATTCCTTGCGCGTTAGCCATCGATGTGATGAGGCTGCGACTTTCCTACGTTAGTCGTCGCTGGGGCAAGCTCGTAAATTCTGCTTCAAACCATACGAATCAACAGAAAAAAAAATGAAAATGAATACTACTACAAAAAAGCTTGATCAGTTCGTTACGCCCCACAAAGAAATTCTGGAACTTACACATCGGTAGCAAAGAAGTATGCACATTCTGTGAGCTTCTTATTATCTGAAAACAGTGGAATGTTTTAGGTCGTTGATTGATGGGAAAGCATAGAACAAGGTTGTAATTTCCTTACTAGGGGCGATCTCGTGCATAGCAGAGAGAACGAAGGGATGAGGCATCTCCACCTTCAGATCAAATGCTAAACATAACTCTAAGTGCCTTACTTTTTCACATTTTCGTCGCAAATAATATACGTAGAGGGCCCGATAACGTAATATTGACAATTATACACACAAGCTAAAAGCACTTACCTATCGTTTGAAGGATAATGTTCTCCAACTGCACAATAAGTTGCGCTGCCTCGATGTAATGCTGTAATTCTCTCGTGAGGGAAAGGAAGATATCAGTTCACCAGTTACTAATATATAAAAAAACTTGTTTGGGGAAAAAAAAGGCTTAATCCACTATACACCCATAAAAAGCTTACAGTTTCATCAGATTTCCTTGAACTGGATTTGAATGAAACGACTGTGTTTAAAGTACAATACTTGCTTTTTTAAGTATGGGACGTTTTAACGAATTGGTGGGTAGAACAACATTGTACCGGTGACATTTTGCGCATTCACCCTGTGTATGCGCCTACAAGACAAATGAAAAGAAGAAGTGGATCCATGATTTTTAAAATCAACAAATATACTAATGAAAGCAAAGTTAGAGTAAAACTTGAGTAAAGTAAAGCGGGAGATCTAATAAGCATCAGGAAACGTTTCCAAAAACGTGGGCAATCCCTGGGGCCGCCAGGGCACGCCATCGCGTTGTGATCATTTTCTGAAAATTACGACCCCCCCCTCCCAGCCCTCTGTCTTCTCATCGACGGACGTTTCGAAGCGGTGGGCGGGGCGGTCAGTATTCAAACTATTTCATCAAGTGTCGGAAATACGTGCGTCCGTGAACTGTACCATCTAACGATCCCCACCCCCCCCGCTTGTGATGATCACAACGTGCGGCCGACGCCTCAGCTGGCGGCCACTGCTTTCGAACCGAGCGTTCTCGAGCTCAACGGAAGTGACATTCGCAGCCAGAACACTCCCCACGGATGGAGACGGTAAAGAGGTAAAGAGGATCGTAATTTGCCGCACCGCCACGCGCGGCGATGGACGCGGCGTCTTCATAACTCGTTTTAACCTGTCGAATGGAGCACCAGGCTTCATGTAGACCCACAGTGAAACAGTAATGACCGTCATCGTAGACAGTCATTACTGTTTTCGGTACTTAATTGCATGTTTTTGCCATCTACTACCTGGAACCTTCGTCCTTTGCAGACGAGACGTCGTAGGCGACGCCCAGAAGCGAGGCGATTTACGATCCTCTTGTCACATACCCCCCCCCCCCCCCACGGAGGCAAGAGTTCAACGAGACTTGTGATGGCTTGACTTGGCGCCAGCGCCTATCCGGAATGAGACAGGCTAACGACGTTTTTTGGTCAAACGAATGTGATATTCGTATTCGGAGGCTCAGTGAATTTATGTCTCATCCTACTCAACCATAATATTGTAGATCTTCTTGGTTTCCAGAATGCGAAATAAACATTTCAAAAATTAATTGGGCAAACTTCTTGAGAATTCTGTCGATGTTCACAATAATTCCGCACATGTCCACTTGAAAAAAAATATGACTTTCAACCAATTAATAATAAGGCGTTAATACTGTTAGTATTTTGAAAGGAACTTACGTTATTTGAAGGAATCGTAGGATGTCGTTCAAACTTTTTTGACCACCAAACGCGCACGATGTGATCCAACTTTCTCGGACATTCCTCACTCTTACCAGCCAAAAACAAGCATGCAGCCGCCACGTCCTGTATATGTAGCCAACAGTTACTGTCATGTGCAAGGTAACGCCACAAGAGCTAATCTATTATCAAGAAGGATACCAACCCTGTAGTCGAAGAACTTGAAGGAGTGAAAGCAAAAGAACCGATGCATATGCATGATTGCTGCACACATACATAATTGAGAACTAAAAAAGAATCATTTTCACTGGTGCAAATTGCCAGTTGCCTCAACAACAACAACTACAAATATGTGTGGAATGGAAATTCACTTCGATTTACCACGCTTATCGCTTCCAAACACTTTTTTGAACATATGACTGTTTCAAAGTGAAAAGATTCGGTCATTGTTATTGACCGCAGACTCATGGAACAGCATGAGCCATTAGTTTAAAGACACATGGTAAACCGCTCAACACATCGAGGCAGGTGTATGAGGTCTAACAAGCCCCCAGCTGTCGATGGTCGTGCTGGTCCGCGCCAAAAAACTGCACGGACATGAGTACGACCAGCTGGGGAAAAACAGTCGTTAATTCACTTGGGCGCTAGCCGAGGCCCCGTTTGCAAACTCACGTTTTTACTAAACGTCAGCGCGTCAGCTCCTCTTTGCTTTTGCCAATTCCTAGTATGCGCTTTGAAATACAAGTAGAACTGCAATTTTCTTTATGTCGAAATTTTTTACTACCAAAATAAGAACTTGAATGACGATGACAGGACTAGAACTCAAGAGCAACTGTGCTGATTCTGCAACAGACCTCGTAAGCAGCGCATTCCCTCAAAACATCAAAATAAAAACGGCCTAAGCGTCCCACTCGTTAGTTTGAAGTATTTCTATACACTAGAGCCGGATTCGAGCCGGATCGCAGAAATGCACACGCGATTTTAATTTATTGGGTTTCCTTAGTTTTTTCAATTGTTTTATTTACATCAACATTCGTTGTTGTTCATTTCTAGCCTTTGTCACATTCATCACCTTCTATTCGGACTTTGAAGCAAGAGCAATACCTCAAATGTTAGGAAATTGCGTTTTTGCTTGTATTGGTCATTGTGTTTTACAGTCATGTTGTCCGTTTTTATTGTCATCTGTGGGAATGCGCTGCTTGCGAGGTCTGTTGCAGAATCAGCACAGTTGCTCTTGAGTTCTAGTCCTCGTCATCGTCTTCAGTTCTTATTTTGTAGAAACTAAAATGTTATCGACATAAAGAAATTGCGTTGTACTTGTATTCCAAGCGCAATTACAGGACTTGGCAAAAAGCCAAGAGCTGCACGCGACCGCGCCGCGCGGATGGTGTTAGCATAAACGTGAGGGCGGTGTAGCAAGGAATTACGACTTTCCCACGGCCCCGTACTCTGACCCCGTGCAGTTTTGGGCGGGGGACCACGACACATCGACAGCTGGGGGGGGGGGCTGATAGTCTCATACACCCTCAATGGTGTTTGAGCGTACCTTGTGTCTTTAAGTACTGAGCAGAAAGGAAGGGCAAAGAAAAAGGACCATGAGAACTGATGCTCACATTTTTCCTCGTTGGTCACGAACGTTGATGATTTAACTGATCTACCATAATCTGAATAAACCTTGTCGCCTGTTGCCTATATGTCAACTCCTTATCTGGCGTAAAGCCATGCTCCCGAACTTGTGTAATTGCGCTGCCCTGAAATAGATAACAATACAATACACTCACTATGGACTGAACCAATACCATAGATTAACAATTTAACATACAAGTGTTGCAAGTGGACATTCGCGACGAGGATAAATATCTCCAAAAGCACCCGTCACAAGATGGAGCCGTACCAAAGGGCTCTTTCTGATGGTCTGAGGATCAAATCTGGGATCGCATACTAGACAAGTCAGATTCCTTCATTACCAGAGACCGGCTAGCTAACATTAAAGGCATATCGGAAAACAAAAACACTGATTCGCAGCAGAGAGCTGATAGCTAGTCCGTATTCACAGGCACTCGCGTTCCTTGAAGCCAACACTCTATCCGCAAACGGCGAATGAATGAGGCGAATGTGGTTTGGCGTGTTTGATTCCCGGACTGTCCCGCTGAGACAAACAAAGCCCTTTACCCTTCTGGGACGGTAAATGGGTACCAGATTTGTCTGAGTGGATAGTAGCGAGGCAGTAGACTGTGTCTCCGCAAATGATTGTATAGGCCACATCGCATTCAGTAAGCCACTACGATTCTGGCTGGAAGTAGAACGCGTACCGCATCCCAAAAGCGATTGATCAACAGCGCAGACTTTATCCGTATATGCAAGTTGAATGCGTGATCCATTTCAAAAGTAATCGTTCATCGCCAGGCGATTTCTTTTGTTTACTCTAACGACCACAGAAGTAGAAAATCAAAAGGCCAAACACTACTTTCCTCCCTCCCTAGAGACCAAATCACCCTGCTGGACAAGATTCCACAATGATAATATCCCAAAAATCAAAATAGAAATTTTGGCACTATTTACCTTAATGCCCCAATATTCCAAAAACCGGTCATTTTAGACCGACTTTTTTTCTGCGTTAGCAGAGGTGGCTGAAAATTTGTTCCCTAAGGTAGTTTCACCTGGTGAACATGAATACCACATCCACTCGGCACAAAACTTCTGCCGCCGCCACAGGCGCCGGGCCAAAATACCTTAAAAAATCAAATTCGCTGAAAACTTGTTCCCAGGTGTAGTCTGACCTCCTAAACAAAAAGAATATTACATCCGCTGGGTTCAAAACCTCCTGGCGCCCGCGCTAGAGGCGCTGGCGCCAAAGTGACCCACATCACCGGCGCCTGTAGCGCGGATGATTTGGACTATTTTGATTTCGGGCTAAACGATTGTGATAGTCGTATTAAAAAGGTCAAATAAACCCAGGACAACACTTGAGCCAAATCTGTCTA
>MU950555.1:0-18654 GCA_036418165.1 Cooperia oncophora
TTCCTTTAGCAGACAAAAACAGGAAAGTCCGTTATACCACTGTTAAACTTCAAGTACACCCAAAAGTATGAACGAGGAGAAATGATTGCGGCAACCAAGAGTCAATACGCCAAGGAGGTAGCGCCCAAGCCAAAGTCTGGCCCGTCCTGCTATTGCATAGGGCATGGTAGCCTGCCACTATTTCTCTGTATCATCGAACTCTCAGGAGAGACGCAAGGCAAGTATTGGAGCCTGTGACGACCTTTGGCGGGCGATTCTACTTGTGCGTGTGAAGTGAGTCCCTGAATTTCCAACTGGATCGCCCGCCTTTGGCAACCCCCCCCCCTTGTGGACAGTTGTGAATTTTGTAGAAGGAAGGAGTGTTAAGTACGCTCACTGGATGAACTTAAGTGGAAGTATGATGTATTTGAGTTGTTGTAGAGTAAACAAGGGATAAATAAGTAAATAAACAAATAAGTGAATACAGCCAAGTTACAAATTCTTGATTTTGATCCCATACACCCATTCCATGCCCTGTTCACTGCATTTCTCATGTGTCTTGAGGCGAAATTATGAACTTTTGAAGCAGGCACCACCAACCCGGTGCACATACCATTCACCGGGGTTTCTCTCCCTTACTTCATGTGGCTTCCCTCCCATGAACATACATATTAATCCGTGGTGATTGCTCAGGTGCGTTTTGAAAATTTTTGTTCTCGACACCGTTCACTTCTGCGCACGCCCGCCCATTGTGGGCGGAGCCTAGATTGCCTTGTATGTGTTCTGTAAATGTTGGCCCATGGCACATGCGCATGATCTTTTCCATGAAAGTGGTATCCTACTTAGTACTCAATTTTCGAGCGGTCGTACAGACAGACAGCATGATCGCTTTCTTTGAAACAATGGTCATTTTTGAAATCAATGGATTCCTTCGCTGAACAACAATTTTTTATGGTTTTTTTTATCCACTTATGAGTCAGAATCTCGTCATTCCTTGTTCTCCAAACCATGTCATCCTATACATGTGGCGCTCACATTCCCCAGTGCGCGGCTCAATTGCAATATCGGCGATTTGGTTCTTTCGATGGCGGACGGCAGCAGCTAGAGATGTCTCTGGAGGCTGACGATTGCACGTTTTTTACCGTGATCCGAAGATACGCATGAATCAGTAAGATGGAAGGTGTACTTTAATCTACGTATGAAGTGGCGTGTCAGGCAGTATGAGTGAGCTTCGGTGTCAAGCCCGTCCCGGCCAGTTGTTGAAGCGGATATGCGAGAGCAGTCGATAGAAAACGAGTGGCACGAACGACTGATAGCCTTGTCACTTGGTTGCATCAACAACCGATGGTGAACGGGTTTGGCACCGTTCCAAAGTCATCCCGTCTGACACGCCCCTTCGTCAGCAGCGAGCTAGACTACAAGCCAACCGGATAAGTGAAGTGGAACATTCCTTGCAAGATTCATTGAAAACATTTATAACAAATCTTGGTCTTATAACGGTGCCGTCCGGCTTTAAGGGGAGGGGGGCACTTTGCACTTTCGCAAGTTTCTTTCCCTATTTGTGTGCATATTTTAGTAATCACTTTTTTACCCGTCTCACCGTGGTGAGTCATGAGGCTTTCGAGTGTAAACGAAGCTCGTGCTATTGCAGCTTGCAAGTGTTCACAGATCATCGGTCAGGTCTTATGAGTCATCGGCAATGAACGAAGAAGCAAAGTGCCCCCCCCCCTCCCACTGAGCTGCGCCCTACAACCAGTATGACCACCCTTCATAAAAATTTGAAACAGAGAAAGTCAAAGCAGTCTGCAGAGCAATCTCGAAAAAAAATAATAATTCATTTAACAAGAGCCTCCGTGGATCCGTAAATCATTTGCGTATCTTCGTATGGTTCTGAAGGCGTTTGTGGCCTGCTCGGATACTCTGGCGGCACAGTCACATGGGTGACGACCACGACGGAGTTTGGAGGTTCCTTTCGGAGAAGCAACACGTACGCGTAGATTACACCAGGAAGATGAAACAATATCGATAGGCAACATGTCGCAAGAAAGTCGCTACCACATCCGCGATCCATCAGAATCGCCGGTCCCTGAAATCGACAGAAAAACGACATTTGTCTCTGTGCTGTGAAAACGAGAAAAAAACCTACCGGGAAGAAAAGCGCTATAAACAGCAAAATGCATTTACACATTGCTAACGTACCTGAAAGCCAAGAAAAAGTATAAGTGTGAGGCTCAGTATTACCAAATCAGGGCAATTCGGCGACGAGGAGAAGGGGATGATATATACTGCCTTTTGCTGCTTCCCATGGATTTCTTGACTCCACTAGATAGCATTTTCCTGAGTTGACAGGTTTTACCAAGGTGGCTTTTGCTCCAGCTTCACAAGAGTTCACAGGTTTCACTAGGGTGAGACTTGTAAACCGGAAGTAGTGAAGTATGAAGAATGCAGAACGCCTCAGCGCCGAGAGACCCGCCATGCGCTTGTGATCATCTAAATATGGATAATACGACCCCCCTTTCTATTCCCGTCTTCATAATAGCGAGCTCCCCCCTCACCATGCTACCCCACATTTTCTAGATTTCTATACTTCTACCACTTTTTCCATGTTTTTTCCCCGAAATTTATGGTTTTTTCCCCAAAATTTTGCTGTCGAGCGGGGGGGAGGTCATCAGAATTTACTATCATTTTCAACTATCGGAAATAGTAGTTGTATAGATCTTTGGCAGTCCCTCTCCCAACAACGACCAAATACGACCCCCCCCCTTTATAGCGTCCGTGAAACAAGAGAAATCAACTATCAAAAAATTTTCTCTGACCAAATACGACCCCCCTCCCTCGCGGTCAAATACGACCCCCGTTGTGATCATCACAACGATGGCGTGCCCTGCTCTCCGCTCTCCTCGCCGCTGCGCGACCAAATCTGTTATTTAGAGGGACATTCCATGTTAAGATTACGGGAGGAGGAGTAGGTGCGACAAAGCGAAGGACTGCACGCGACATCGACTCCTTACCTGCCCGCTTCTGCCCTCCAATAGGTAGGATCCGTTCACTGATCTTCCAGACTCAGTGTGATAGTGGTTAGAGAACGAGACGAAGAAAGTCTTTGATTCAAGTGCTGAAGCTGGTGTGCAGAAGGAACTGTGCTAATCCATGGTGCTTGGCAAGGACGTTGGGAATTTCCAAGCCAACATTTTCCGCCCTGTAATAGTCGTGGCTAGGGCTGCTGCTGTCGTTCATTCTCGCCTCAGCTCCACCACCCACGCATAATCAAAACCAGATTCTAATTGCTGACCAATAACAACTGCTACATATCGTGTCTATGTCTTTCAACACTACTCTAAAAGCTGGACGTATAGATGGCGTCAGATCTGTCGTTGTGTTTTCCTCTCAGTGAGCTTTCTCTATCCGTCAGGCTGCGTTCACGCTTTTCGGCAATGTCAACCAGCGGCCAATAGCGTCCACCAGCTTTCCGAGCATCTAGCACCGTCAACTACTAGGGATAGATATCGATCCAGCGTCTTCCATCGTCTGCCAGCGTCCTCCAGCGTCTAGCAGCGTTCGGGACAGAGGACTCTGGCGCGATAGGAGGGTAGCAGACAGCTGTAGAGTATGGGGAGATAGGAGTGTGCAGACTGCTGGTAGAGAGTATGGCGCGATAGGAGGGTACCAGCTGTCTGCTACCTCCTATCGCGCCATACTCTCCTCTCCCGGACGCTGGTAAATGCTAGCGCACGCTTGTAGACGCTGCCGGACGCTCGGAACGCGAGTGGACGCCGCCGCAAATAGGAACGCAGTCTAATGAAAAACACACTAGTGAAGAAAACTTGCTGGTAGGTTCCACTCTACCCTAACGACCATCGTGAATGTGATTTCATAGGATGAGGAAGAAACCAAACGAAAGGTGGCAGAGCAGAGCCTTCAAGAGCGTCCTGTGAAGAGGGATTTGAAGAACGCTATCGGACGAATTCGATGCCCGAAAAGTGGAGACGCAATTTGGTCTGTGCCCGCCCCAGTACCGACCAGCAAGTGAGCGCCCGTGCGATAACTCTGAAGTGGACATTTGTAGGTGGGCGGTAAAACCGAACGGCTACTAGAACTTACTTGAACTTGCGAATATGGGACAAGCTATGAATTAGCGTGCTAGACATTTAGACAAGGAAAGATGTCCACTAGTTTGTTGAGCATGTGTTGGGAATTTTGGTCTGTATGACCCCCGCCCCCTGAAATATGGCTTGGTACTACCTACCCTCTCCTTTTTATGGTCTTGGGATGTTGCGCTTTCTTGCACGTTTTGCGGCCGGGGAAATTTTCCGAGGAGAACGAACTCCCTCTTCGTCCCTCCTACCGCTTTCCTAGGTTTTGCAACCGTCCACCACTTTTTCCACTTTTTCTGATGCTTTCCAAAAAATTTCCCTACCTTTTCCCCAAAATTTTGGTGTCGTTTGCTATTGAGCGGTGGCGAGAACATATGACACATGTGAAACAGGAAAAACCGCGAAAAGTCAACAGCGGGGAGAAATTTTTCCCGACGCCGCAAATTTCTCTCAGGAGGCGAGCCTCCTTTAGCGCGGAAGGCAAATACGCCACCCGCCCTCTTTCACGCAGAAGGCAAGTGCACCAACCGCAATTTAGGGTCCTTGAAACAAGAAAAATCAACTATCGAAACTTTCCCCAGACCTAATTCGACCCCTTCTCCCCCCACAGCGACCACCCCTCGGGAAATCCTCAATGATGATATGCCTGAGCGTGGTCCACTAAAGTCGACAGGTAATAATTTTTTTTTTAAAAATTCCATTACAGAGCGAAATAAACGAACCTTGCGATATAAACGTGCTTCAACAGCTGAGGGTCATTCGAAAGGAAGCAGAAGAAAGACGGCTGTTGTGATGTGAGAACGAGTGAGTCAGGCCCGATCGCGAATATATCGCAGTAATCGATTAATAGGCACAGTTAAAAGCAATGTGAAAACGTTCATGGCGATCTCAGAGTGTCAAATAGTCCTATTCACATGGCCGGGGACATTATCATTGATGTGATGGGCAGTGCTGGGCCTATAACTAGGCCTTCTTCATTGGTCCGTCATGAAAGGCAGAACCCACGATCACTTATAACTAGTTAAACTCTTCGTCTGGACAGGTAGTGTGAGCTGCAGCGAACAACCCTGTATAAGTTTTACGTCAGAAAGTGGCAAGGTAGCGGCGGTAAGGTACAAGGTTGTTCAAGTGACTCCGCCCAAATTCATACGTGTCTTATTGCGTTCTCCCGCGTTTTCATGCTCTTTCGCGTTTCTCTGGCCTCTCTCCCGATATCCATATCGATTGTTTGCCTTTTGCTTGGCAGGAGTAGGACCTTATTTGAAGCCTTCTCCGACAGTTTAATTTTCTTTTTTATTTACGAGCAAGTCAATTAGCACATACATTTCTGTTTCTCAACGCCACCTACGCACTTTTTGCGAAGTCTGCCCTTAATTCTAACCATAAGACGGGTACCTAGAAGGAACCATATGCTTAGGACCATGTAAATGAGGAAACATCGGTAGTCGTACGTTGGGGATCTCTAACGAAGAGGACGTTTGTGATCGCTGAAGGGAGGCGGGTCTTATCATAGGGAAGTCACCTTCTCCCTGCGTCCAGCTGAGAATATGATTTGGAGGTGTCTGGCTGGGCTTTCGTAAAGACAGTAGTCTTCAGAATGAAGCAAAGTAGTGTGCCGGCGGTATTACTGCATTCATACTTTGCATCAGCATCCACCAGCGACCAATGTCTATCGTACATCAGCGTTCCGAGCGCGTCAGCGACAAAGAAAGTATAGATATCGAGCTAGCGTCCGCGACATCCACCACCGACCAACCGCAGTCCTCTGGCAGAGAGTATGGTACGTTAGGAGGATTCCAGTTGTCTCCTACCATTCTCCACTACCGAAAGCTGATAGACGCTGGCAGACGCTGACAAACGCTAGATCGATACTACACTTCCCTAGTCGCTGACGCTGCTGGCAGCTCGGAACACTGGTGGACGCTGCGCAAAGTATGAACGCAGCCTAATTGCTCTTCTTCACTTTCACTGTGAAAAGCGGGATTCAAGATATTACAATGATCCACATGTTCCACACATACTGTTACATGTTCATTAGAAAAAAAAGTCAATATAAAAAATGCAACGTACAACAAGATCAAACATCACAACTCAACTGACTCAGAGGTTCATCAGGAAATTTATAGTTATTTAATGCATTCTTTCATAAAAATGTGGACGGTTGACGGGTCTGTCTTCCTTCACTGTGAGCCCAAAGAAAACTCCTGCGAAGAACACAAATAATATCATAAATATCCAGAGCATATCATCGTCTCGTCCATATACATTGCGAACAAAGCAAATTGCAAAGAACTGAAGGTATTTCATTAGTTCAATATCGAGAGAATTCATCGAACGCACCGGAATTAATGCCGCTACTCCTAACATTCGCAAGTTAGGCATCGCAACCTGAAATTGAAGGTTCACCGTAAAACTGAATATCTACGAGATTCCGTCGTTTATCAGAGACAAAAGGCCACTGAAAGTATTCAGAGGCTGTGGCATACTTTGCGGCAGCGTTCACTAGCGTACTGAGCATCTGGCAGCGTCAGTCAGACGGAAGTGTAGATATCGCTAGATCTAGCGTCTGCCAGCTCGCTAACGTCTATTGCGTCCATCAACGTCTCGAGAGCACGGGAAGTATAATCGTTCCGGCGCTACCAGTGTATGCGAGCGTGCACCAGCGTCTAGCAGCGCCCGGGAGAGGTATGGCGCGATAGGAGGACAGCAGACAGCTGGTAGAGTATGGGGAGATAGCAGAGTGGCTGACCGCTGGTAGAGAGTATGGCACGATAGGAGGGCACCAGCTGTCTGCCATCCTCCATCGCACCGTACTCTCTTCTACCGGACACTGGTAGACACTAGAGCGATACCTATGCTTCCCAGGCCACGAGACGCTGGTGGACGGTGAGAGACGCTGGCAGATGTTAGATCAGTATCTACACTTTCCGAAATGCTTGATGTTGCCGGACTCGTGGCTCGAAACGCTAGTGGACGCTAGTAGACGCTGGTGGACGCTGCCGCAAATAATGAATGCAGTCCTCGGAATTCACGCTCTTCGAATAAAATTTCTGGACAAGTCCAAAGATTTTTTGAGCCGTGTCTAAGAATTGAATATGCCGTGTACCCTATTTTGAAAATGTTGAAATGTCAGAATTTCCTACTGTCAACTTTTACCGGGACCGGGATTTTCATCGATAAAATAGAAATGGACCGGCTCTCTACACCTGCGCACTGCCGATTTTTGGTCCAGGGCGCAAGGAGACGATAACAGAACTGGGGTTCGCCGACAACGTCACCGTTACCACGGACTCATTTGGGGCCCCAGGCGAACAGACCAAGGGGACCTCAAGCAAGCGGATTCATCCTCCTTCAGAGTCCTCGAGTAACTGGCCCTCACAGCTCAAGCGTGCGCTTTCAACTCACTGTCACCCACATAATTACTCTCCCAACTCTGACAATTAAAGAAGAAATGAGCATCACAAAAGACAGATGTATCGTCATTTGACTCTGCAAGGATAAGGATTGACCAAGAGCCTGCGAACTGTTGCGAAAAGTGTCATATGCCTTCAAAGGCACATTCCGCGATAAACTGAGGCTATAACCTCACTAAATGTGTCAGATGATCCGGTAGGCGATTGTAGAGGCTTGCACTGCATTCAAAACTTGCAAAATGGCACGCAAAGCACCGGAAACTTCGATTTTAGGCCCAAGGAGGCCCATGCCGGCCTACATTGCCCGTGTCGTCGTACTAATGCCGTTGTGCTCTCTCGCCCGTCATTTTCTGGTCTCTCTCCGCGCTTTGCAGTGTATCGTCACCTTCTGCATATCACTGTTGATCTTGACCATCTTACTCTCGTCCAATGATCATGATCAAATGCAAGAAAGGGTCATATTAAGGGCGGGTTTCCATATTTTTTCTTTACTACTTAGGCAACTAGCTCAGTGCATTCAATTTTTGAACTCTGTTACCTACGATGTAAGTCGCGGAAAGTGCCTTTAGGCCGAGACTTCGATGTTGATGAAAAATCTTGATGAAGAAGCGCAGGGGAGTAGGCGCAGGAGTTTTCAGGACTGGAGCTACTACGTTGTGGCCGCGCTAGCGCTACATCGTTCAGACGAAGGGTTCTCAATTCAGAGGAAGGGTTCAACCTTGTAGGTTAGACCGTGAAAACAGTGTATAGTTATCATAGGAAACGAAGTGCTCAACCATAGGAGCGGGTGGAGTTCTGCAAAGTTGAAACAAGTTCAAATTGGGACACGGAGCTGCATCTAAGGTTGGAGTAATCGGGCAGACGGAAATTGAAAAATTGTTTTCTCTGAAAAAGCAATGATTCAGACCGGTGTGTTGTGAAAATATAAGCAGAAATCGATGGATCGATGCACCTCGGACACCAGTCCCAGGCTCACTATCTTCACAAACAAATTTGATTGCCTGGATAGCAGGATCTTGGAGTCTAGATCGCCTTCCGGAGTCGTGTTATGAAAATCAAATCATGAACGATAGCGACGTAGTCTGAGGAGCAGGGTGGTCGGCCCGTTTCCAACATGATAGTGACGATCCTTAGGAGCCTGAATGCGAGTGGCTCAACTTGGGGAATTGAACGGTATCTTCAGGCTGACGTGATAACTGTAGGCTTTCTCAAGTTCGACGAGGATGAGGGATAGCCTCACCTTGCCGTCAACGTGGACAGTGAGTTGGGGTACTTGTATAGACGAACAGCTTTGGAACATTGTACAGAGGGCCTTACATGTATCGTGTTCCCTTGCTAGACGCTAACTTGATGATGCACTCAGCACTCAATGTCTTTTTGCCTTATTTGTCTTTTTATAATGTTTTTTTCGCCCCTCCAATGCCGCGAAGGTGTTTGGCGTTGTTAGATTTCTTCTTATGTCAGAGAACGAAGATGAACGGGGGGTGGGGGACAAGAAAATACACTTTTCTTCCTTGACATTAGAAGCGCTATAAGTTACACTCTATTAACACGTTCGCGGCGGCGTGTAGTCCCGGGAGTACACGAAAAAACTCCGTTCCGGCGAATCGTGTACTCCCAGGAGTACACGCGCCTATTCGCTGGTTTTTTGTATTTTGTTTTCTTTTTCCCTTAACAATTGGGTATAAATAGTAATCAAACAATATAAGAATAATTAATATAATATAATATGTTAATATCCACATTAGAAGAGGCGTGTATACCTGAGAAAATACTCGAAAACTTTCCTTTTTAGGCGAATCGTGCATTCTTGGGAGTACACGCGCCTCTTCCCTCGCTTTTTGATGTTTTTTTTTCTTCTTTTCACTTGCAATTATGAACATAATCACAAAATAAATAATATACAAGTGCATTTCTCGTGTATTTTTTGAAACCAGGTTGGGCAGTAGCGGTTTTTACAAGAGGAACTAAGCACTTTCACAAGATTCAAAGTCTACATCTTCTTTGTTTGGTACCAGTGAACATCAAAAATAGCAAGAAAGCTAGTTCATTTACCGAGACTGAGATAAAACTTGTAGAAGGGAAAAATGTAAAAAAGAATGGAGAAAAACGGCTCTCGTGAATTTCTAGTCGTTTATGGTTCCGTCGCGAGCGCGCAACCATGAAGCGAGAGACACCTAAGTGTCGCCGCCGGCGAACGCGTATCGCCTCGACCAAACATGAGTTTTTGATCGAAAACGCTCCGCGGCGAACGTGTCTGACTGGTCATTCTGACACCATATTAAGAGCCAGTTAAGCTGCGACACCGACTCCGCCACAGCCTTCTGGAGGAGCGCCATCGAGAGATTCTGCCACGCGACCGTGAGTGGGTGCCTGAGTTCAGCGAGATCGTTGATTTCTCCGCCACTGTAGACCACCCTCTTGAACTCCGCCCAAACCAGGTAATTGAGGGGGTTTAGTTCAGGTGACCTGCTCAGATATTCCCATCTTCTTCAGGTACTCAACGCCCTTCCATTCCAAGTAGGCGAGAGTTTTTCCAACGCCCTTCGATTCCATGTGGTGTCACCCAATCCTGTAGCAGTACAAAAGTTTCCAAGATGGTACGGGGAGGATATTCTTCTGCTGGTGATAAACGATGTCCTTAGACCGTAGCGGCCGTTGCTGTGGCTGCCTCGATGATGTCTTCCAGATCGAGAGTACTGATCTCCAGGTAGCTATCCATGAGTGTGTTTGGAGGTGACATGAATTCCAAAGGTCCCCCAGTCAGGCTGCGACTGGGAGAAGACTTTCATTTTTGGTTCGTTACAGGAACGGTGATGGTGGGAGCCAGCTCCTGCTTATCGGGAACATCTTGGGTATCTTCCGCTTGGTACTCGTATCCTCGTCTTCTGTCTGTAGATTTGAGCGCACTTCAATCCGCTTGAAAACAGTCATCGCGTTCTGGTCGTTCTGGTCGCGGAACAAACTGGTGGGCGCCCTTTCCTCTACAAGTGGACTGGTCATTCTCTCCCACTTCCGCGGCGCTACAGTCAGTAACGAAGGCGCTGCGGCCCATATAAGTGGCAGTTCTGACGCTTCCATAGTTGCCCCTTTCAACGAAAACAGCTGCCACGCAGTCACACGGGAGTGCTTCTCCATAATTTCTTTGCTTTCTTTCCCTGCCTTTAGAGTTACATCTTTCATCCAGGAGACGGAGTAGGCGTGACATTTGCCGATGGCACAGGATGGGTTACTCAAAGTATTTTTCATCTTAGTCTTGAACATGTGGTTTACACCCAGTATCAAAGCCGTACGTACGGGCTTCTGACGCTACCATTCATGTCGAGCAAAAACCTATTTTTTTAGTAGTTGAAACAACTCTCATCGTGTTATGTTTTGGACGAGTACAAGCCACGATCGCCTCCTAATGCTTTGAAAGCACAGTCATTGCACGTTTAGTTGACAGTACGCAGTCAGCATGCTTCAGGGGTTTCGAGTGTACTCAGGGCATTTATTAGGTTGTCCGGAAAGTTCTCAGCGTTTTGAGTGTTTCACTTTAAACGATCATAACTTTCTTAATACTCATCGGATTTAATCGAAAAGCACCGTTCCAAATCGGGAATATGGCGGGGGAACTTCAACCCCCATCGTTCAATTTATGGAAGTGATTTGTGAACTAGGGGAGGGGGGGGGGGAGGGGGGCCGGTCATGCGCAAAAAGAATCGGACCCTTTGCTGTTGAAGCAGAGGGGTGGCTGGCGCAGGCCGACGCAATTTTCGGTACATTTCGCCCGATTTCTTCACAGTAGGACTGTGCTGTGATGGTTTGGCCTGGTGACCAAAAGTTATGGTGGATCACACCGATATCCACCAAACTGTGACCATATTCTCGTTTGTCGGTGAGGATTCGGCTTGTGTTAAATGCGGGGGCTCGGTGGTTCGCGGCATGCCAACCACTGTCGGAACGGTCTCTTTATCATGCATGCATCCACTTTAATTCACAGGTGGCAATGCGGTCCAAAAACGGGTCGTTCTGTTGCGCAAAAGCAGTGAAGAAGAAAGCTCGAGAAGTGCCAGTTTCTGCCCGTCACTCAAATTGTGGGGCACTCCCACTTGTCGAGTTTTTTCACCTTCCGCATGCGGGTGTTCAGACCATCCGCAACAGTGGATTTGCCAACGCCTAGCTTTTCTGCAATCTCTCGAACTGTTTGGGATGGGTCAGCCTCCACAAACGCCTTCAAATCCTCGTCAGGTATTGCTTTAGGTCGACCGCTACGAGGTTCATCTTCAAGGCTGAAATCTCCAGAGCGAATTTTGTTTACCCATTATCGCACGGTGCTTTCTCCAACGCTATTGGACCTCCACACCTGGTTAAGTTGTCGAGCTGTCTCGACCGCGCATTGACCCATCGTAGTTTGAAGAAACATCGTCGAGGTTGCTCTCTTGACATGCTTCAAAGGTTTATAAAGCACGGCAATTATACTATCAGATAGCGCAAAAAATTCTCTTCAGGATGTATTGCGGAGACGCAAGGGAGAATGGGTTTTTAATCAGCGATGAATGTACAAAAAATAGTAACACAAAACGCTGAGAACTTTCCGGACAACCTAATAGTTTCGGGATTGAATGCCACTATCAAATGTGAAATGGAGAGGTTTCTCTTCACCTAGCAGGCCCACTATCGGCATAACTCATCGAATGGTTCATAGGTCATGGATGTTATTTTTGGCCTATAGCAGGATACCGAGAACTCGGTAGAGAGAGTGAGTTGTTCCTCAGCCTGTATCACCTATAATACCAGTGCTACCCTTAATCATAGAATTGTCCGCCGAGCGTCAGCGGCGTCTCCATTCACCCCTGCAACACTATGGAGAAACGAATCTCAATTCACCCCTGCAACACGCTAGAGTTGCCCTATGGGATCCTCGTGCTCGAAGGATATGATCAACGTCATCCGTTCACAGTCAGGGTACAGCATCCTTGTGTGAAACACATGGGGGTCGTACTTTTGCTCTGGGGAGGGGGGTCGTATTTGGGGTAAGACAAATGATTTTTTCTTTTGGAAAAGTGGGAAATTTTTTGTTTTTTTTTCGCCGATTCGCCGACGTATAGTCATCGCTCGTCGTCGGCGAAAAAGCCGTGGAGGTGGAGGGGAGGGGAGGGGGTCGTGCCTGGACCCCATTCGAAGGGGGGGGGGTCGCATTTCGCGCATCTCCATGCTGTACCCTGTTCACAGTTTCCACGAAGAAAAGTTTGAACGCGTGATATGCTTGGCTCTCCTGGTCATCAAAATCTTGGCAAATGTGAATGCCCCCTGATCTTCGATCGTCGACGGAGTGCGGTTCTCTCTCTCCCTCTGTCTCACATGCTTGGAGCGAAAAATTACGAGTATCGCTCTTTCAATAGCGCGCTAAATGACACAATCGCATGCTCAACCTGCGATCCAAGTCTCTGTGGCGTAAGCTCATGCTAGAAGAGGTGGGCATGGAGCTTAGCTATCACAAGAATGCTGAGTTATGGGCAAAGCTCGAACCCCAGGCGGGAGTCGAACCCCCACATCACGCTTTCCGGGTGGGTCCTTTATGTTACCAGCGCCGCTCTTACCCTCTCACAATCAGCTCGACGGCTTTCATGCCTTACAGCACTCACATGTTTTACATGGTGAGCCGGTGGCGTAACGGATCGCGCGGAAAGAGTGAGGTGCGGCTTTGACTCCCGCCTGGGGTTCGACCGGAACGTGAACTGCGGCGTAAAACAGCAATTATCATAATAAAACTCGGAGCCTAGCGTTCTTCGTCTTCTTCGCTACTCTCTCGATGTTCTTGAGAGCTCCCCGCTGCTCTCTCCTGTTCAGCTCTAGTGCTGAGCCGTTCATTAGATTTCCGGACCCAGGTACACAGCTAGAGCATTCGACGAGTTGTCTTTTTTGAGCAGAATGAGTTATCAGAAATCAGCCCGTTCCTCATGAACATCGTCTTCGTGTGGTCCAGCTGTAAACCGATTTTTCGCAAGCGCAGTTGAAATGAAGTCAGCCTGGTTCCACCTGCGACCGGCTTGAACTTTGATTTGAAGACGTCTACCTGTACCTCTGGATAGTCATTTGTTCTCAGGATGCAGTAAAGTAGCGCGTTGAGCTTGCGGACGCGCTGCTCAAAGGAGAAACCGAAGGCACATCTCGACGACAGAGGGTCCTAATTATTCTGTTCTACTTACATGGTAGGAGCGAAATTCGAAAGTTGTAATAATTCAGATATTCCATTTTGTTTTGTTTCATCTTTGTCTGATAAAGAACAAGTATGACAAAAATGCTATGTACCAAGGGATAATATCAAATATCACAAATCAGTTGACTTTAGAGGATCACTAGAAACTCTATACTTCCTCAATGTATTTTGTATGAGAATATGCACGGTTGAAGGCAAGTCTGTCTTCCTTTACTGTGAGTCCAAAGGCTACTCTACGATGAATACAGCTAATATCATGGGCAGCCAGAGCACATCATCTAGTGCACTTACCCTGCGAACAAAAATCATCGCAAAGAACTGAAATTATTTCATTGGCTTCATATTGAAAGAATTTATCAAACGTACCGGACTGCTGCCGCTACTGCCAAGTTTTGGGGCGTAGACATCGCAGTTTCTGAAAATTTGTTTATTTATTTATTTATCATGCACGCATAGGTGCGCTAAACAGTGCAAGCGATAGCTTCGAGTCATAGAACAAACAACAATACAATTACTAAAAAAAACAAAATTCGGTAACACAAAACAACCGAGGAGAGACTTCACTAAACTGCTGGTTTCAGGAATCCTGAATGCTTAGCAAGGTCATCAGGTCAACCTTCTTAAGTTTCTTTCTGAACGTGTAGGTGTTAGGCGCCTCCTGCAGGTCTGATGGAAGTAATTTGAGATATCTCGCTCCACGGAAAAACAGTGAGTTGAAAACCTCTGGTTCGGTGGCTTCTGCACAGTTTAGGACATTGTAAGGACAACGAGGAGGTGCGGCCATTTGTCGGTCTGAACACCCAGTATTTGCTGGGTTTCAACCTTAGCTCTCCTTTCAGTATCTTGAAACAAAACATAATGTCATTGAACACTCGTCTGTGCATTAGTGATTTGAGGTTGAAAATGTGTAGGCGCTCCTGATAGCTGGGCATACTATGCGGATACTCAGGATTGGGAAAACAACGATACATCAAAACTCTCGTGAAAGTTTGCTGCACCTTTTCGATTTTCGCCTGGAGCTTCTTAGTATGAGGGCTCCATATTTGCGAACCGTATTCGAGAATGGGGATGACGTATGCTTTATAAAGCTTCAGTAGAATTGAAGAGTCGTTCTGTCGAATATTTCTCAAGATGGCAAAGAGGATCATGAAAGCTTTACGAACAATAGTATCAATGTGATGCGAGAAATCCAAACTGGAATTCATGAGGATCCCAAGATCGCGAACTTCTCTCGAAACACTTATGGAGATGCTGTACGGTACAACTATAGCTTTTCCTATATGAAGTACAGAAGTTTTCATAAAATTAACAGGTATACCCCAAGCAGTAGCCCACCCCATCATGTTGCATACAGATTGGGTTAACGCTCGGTGAACGCAGTCATGGTTATAATTGTCATAGACACCGTATATTTTGATGTCATCGGCGTATATTTTAACGCTGACCAATGGGTGGGTATTTAGGCAGGCTGGAAGGTCGTAGGTGTACATCAGAAACAGCAGAGGAGACAAGACACCACCTTGTGGAACTCCACTAGTGCAGGGGAAACTCTGTGAAAAAGTATCACCCACTTTGACAAACATGTGTCTATTCTTCAGATAACAGCTGATCCAGCTAAGGATGGGGCCTTCGATACCCAATTGCCACAACTTGTATTGGAGCTTTTCATGATTTACTTTATCGAACGCTTTGGACAAGTCGAAATAAATAACGTCCACACCCTTCCCCTTGTTAATAGCTAAATTCCAATCGAACAGACAGTCTGCCATAAGGGTACCTGTGGAAGCACCACTAAAACCCATGTTGCTCTGCGGGAATCCAGATTGTTCTTCATCAAATGGATACAATTTTATCACGTAAAATCGTCTCCAGAGCTTTAGCGGGGGGTGCCGTAATGCTTATAGGGCGAAACGAAGAGACATGCTTAGGCTCAGGTACCTTAGGAATGGCAGTCACGATAGATTCTTTCCAGCTCATCGGGACCTCACAGAACATGAGAGATACGTTGAGTATCTATCGAGTATCATTCACGATTCGTTTAGCAATTTTCTAGGTTGATCTTTGCAATTGAAAAACGGCATAGCACGAAGATAAATAAAATTCGCACTGGAGCAGGTACATTTGGGTCGACCTCCCCATATGAAAATATTGTTCATCGAAACGGTGGAGAGGTTGAGTTGCCCCTTCAGACGAAGGATTCAACGTTGAAGGCAGCGCCCACGTTCACTTGATGTTCCCGCGCTCTCTGTGGACATCATAGCCTTTCCTAGTACTGAAAGCAAAAAACCTTAACAAATTACCACTACAACTATTACAACTTTAGTACACATGTGGAAGTATGAATGTAATGCACTCGGCCACCAAGGGTCAATAGTATTCGTTGGAGGAAGGGCCCAAGTCGCCCGATTCGAGGTCTGCCCCGAGCCTTATCCATTGCGCATCGTTGTCTGCAAATTTTCATTCTTTCACTTAGATATTCCCGGGCGGCGATGACGCACAGAGTACAGAATCGTTGAGCAAAACCATAGGGGGGAGGTCGTACTCGGCCGCTGGGGAGGGGGGGGGGTCGTAATTTTAAGGGTCAGTCAGCACCTGACAATGTTATGACATTTCAGTTGTTGGGAATGGAGCTATGAAAGCCAAGACATTGAAAAAATGTAAAAACTCCCCAGAAAAGGGATCGTACTTGGCCCAGAGGGAAGTGGGGAGGGTCGCAAATGTGGGCTCGCTGTGCATCAAACAACACAAAAATGCATTGCGAAATTTGATAGAGTGAACGGAAAGCTGCAGAAGAACCGGGAGTAAAGACTACAAACTATCAAAAACTCTGGGTTAGCAATGAATTGTTAGCATGAACTCGTGGACGACTGAATACGCAGATGTTTAAATAATACATCTCAAACAGATTCGTGCGCATTGTCCTTTCCAAACCCTAATCAAGCATATGCTTGCATGGACAAAAGCATCTGAAATGAGAATTACACCTCTCCACCACCTCTGCGTAGAAGCGTAATGCACGGCGCACACTCGAACCAAATCGATCGACGATAACCGAGATCTTCTTTCACTCGTTTGAACGGAAATATGTTTCGAAGGCACACTAAAGTTTCCAAAGGTGCTATACGCGCCAGAAGGTCAACTTCGCACCACGGCCTGAGGCAGTTTGAAATCTAGAATATCTCCTGAACTAGCGCATCTCCAGAAAAACTGTAAAGCTTATAGGAAAGAGAAAAGACAGGGCGCTTTCGAGACTGTTCGGTTTTGATTAAATTGCGTTTAAAATAAGCAATCCTTTATGTGAAGCATAAAAACCCGCTTGCAAATTACCCCTAGCCTCTCCAAAACATCCGGAATATTACACTAACGAGGGAACATTCAGATTGCTACTAGGTAGAAAACGTAACAGGACTAACTTTGCCTCAGCATGCTGCTAACCATTCCTCAAAAGCCCCGCACGTAAAAGAGCTATAGCTTGCTGAAAAAACCCCAGGCGCTGGTCTGTACTAGTCCAGACAACCGCACGCCAATAACGTCTCTTTAGCAGTGAAATCATATCGTGACGGTGTCGATATTACTGCCGTTTCTGGTAATTCATTTTTTCTTTAGCTTTGACAGATTTTTGTGTTGTTTTCAATGTATTCTCTTTGTTAATGTTACTGTGCATGCTTTCATGATTTCTCCCGTCACCATTCATTAAATGCACATCTCGGTCCTAACACACTTGACACATTTTTTACACCAATTCAGCTTATCAATGATCACCATTGCTCGCGGTTTTGATAATGGTCCTTGTTACAAAATGCATGGCTGCCGAACGACGAGTTTTATTTTGTATCCTAAGACAAGGTTGTAGGCAGTATGAGGCTGTTGTTCAGCCTCGTATTATATGAGGCTGAAACAGCCTCATATTGCCTACAATTTTGGAGCAGAGTCCGCCTTTCAAGATTCCAGATTCCATTTCAGGAAGCCATTTCGTATGAACATGCATCTGGTTGTCAGTTAGAGCAGGAGGGGGGGGTCGTAACTAGGACCCTTTCCAAGGGGGGGGGGTGGGTCGTACTCCTACTGCCAGTTAGCACATCCTCATGGTGTACCTTGATGACGCAGGGCAAGGGGAGGAGATTGTGATGGCTGGAGGAGTTTTTGACTCACAAGGGAACCCCAGCAGTTTTATCCGGCCATTTGCAATGAGATGTATATATGTGGACGTGTCTTGAGCCGCTGAATCCAAATCTGCCCTCGGAATTTGCGGAACGATTCTCTGAAGGGAGTTACGGACCATTTAATCTTTGCTCTGTTCGCACAAGTTGAGAACGATAACTGCATGCGGCAAGCGGCCGATGGCGTAGTGGGTAAGCGCACTGCTTCAGAGACACATGTTGGAATCCTTCACCCTTGAAAATTTTTGAAAGATTTCTCTTAGAAGAAGAAAACACTTTTGTTCAAAACACTTCATATGAGTCCCCAAACACCTCTGACCAATTTATCTGGTTCATTAATTATTTGACAATAGGAAGCGGCCAATTCTCCATTTCTGCTTCCTTTTGAAAACTTTTATTATTTGAGAAATGAAAGTTCTGGTTCAATAGCACATATGGTATTCTCCCACGAAAACAAAACAAGATCTCACAATTGACTCTGCGAACAAAGAAGTACTCCCAAAGCCTAACTTATCATACAATTTTTTCAACACATCGACCGGACTCTATTCATCGTCTTCTGACTCTGGTCTGTTTTCAGTTCTGCTCACATAGATTCAAAAACGTCTTGTCCTATTCTTGCTATTGGCTGGATCCTTATGAGGCCAAACTTGGTGCATTCAAAGCACCTTTTCAGTATTGCTTTCCCAGTGGACGGGTGAAGAACTCCAAGTGTACCGTGTATGAAGTGCTTTTTTATTCCTCACTGTCATTGCGAGAACCTGTTTTGTTTCTATCATTTCAAGGAAGAATTATCAAAGTCGTAC
>MU950569.1:0-13664 GCA_036418165.1 Cooperia oncophora
AGAGGAACGGCAGAGAAAGGAGGTACATCCATAATCCGCACTAACGATAGGACGTGCGACGGGAGGCGTGGCTTGGAACGCAGCCAGTGGCAGATTTCTAACCAATTGCAGCGGACTCGGATGACATCATTGTTGGAAGAAGGGTGCTCTGGCTGCCTCGCCAGTCCCCAGCCGCGTCACGCCCTATCGTTTGCAGAGATCATCATTGTATCTTCTCCTAGAGGGGGAGGGGAAGATATCTAGACCGATCGCTGCGATTGATCGATTGGTCTCAATCGCGACCGCTGCCCGATCGGCGCCAACGCTAGCGCCGATCGTTCTAATCGTGCGAATCGAGCGATTAAATCGCAAACTGTGAACGCACTCTTATACATTACCCTCACTTGTATTAAGTTCTTCTCTCATTTTTTCTTGACCTTCATATCCAATGCAAATTTCCTTCGAAAAAACCCTTGCCCTCCCCTTGCCCCGCTGTCATTTGTCATCAGAATATGATGCTCGTTTACGATGTAATTGTAAGATCGTTCCCGTTTCCTTGACGGCTAATCGCTATGGGGCACGAAATGTCAAGCAGCGTGTTCACACGACACTCTACTACTTTGGCCACTATACGGTTGACTGCTCTGGCTGTATTTCCGTGTCGTTTGCTCGTTTTTTGCTTCACATTCGACAGCAGTGGGCGCGAATAAGTCATGTAAAGCATCGCACTCAATTTTGATGGGGAAATCCTATGCGTGGCGCATCCCACGGCAGCAGAACTGAATCAGTGCTTTGCAACTTTTTCTTTTTTAGCCCTGCAATATAACGACAGTCCTATCATAAAACAATAAAGAAATTCTGAGAGCAGTGTGGTAGAACCGCTACGCAGCAGGACGTCATAGAGACGGGTCGATTTTCTCATCATCGTTCTAGCAGGGCACATCATTGGTTCAAGCCTGTACAACCCCCCCCCTTTTTTTGGGAGTTGGTACGATCCCCCCCTCCCAACAATGACCAAGTACGACCCCCTCCCTTTACAACGTCCGTGAAGCGAGAAAAATCAACTATCAAAATAAATTTTTCCCAGCCCAAATACGACCCCCCTCTCCTGGCGGCCAAATACGACCCCCCCTATTGGGGATTCCCCAACAACGATGTGCCCTGCGTTCTTGACCCTATATTCCGCCGTGTCGTTCTGATCGCCCAGTTCCAGTTCCTTCCCCGCTCACAGCAGGCTCTTCTGAGGTGATGAAACGCGCTGTCTCGTTCGCTAGCAGCCATCAGAATTTGGTACACGCTCCATGCCAAACGCAAATGGCGCTTATGCGGACCTAACTAGGAGTGAGATGTGTGGTACAGCCCGAGAGGTGAGAGGGTAATCTGCGACGCGTTCACCATAAAGGGTGCAGCATCGTTGAAATAAGGTCACCAGGGAGGTCGATTATGGTCGCTGGAAGGGGAGGTGGGGAAGGGGTAGGCGTATATGGTCGAAGGATGTCGATGTCGCATTTGTATCGCCTGACTTTGATAGAAAACATTGGTGAGCGATTAAAACGTTTTTCCTCATTGACAGGCCTATTCCTCCATTTACGGTGCATACCCCTCCTCCGCAGTCTGACGCAGGGCTCATCGTTGTTGGGGATTTTAAGGGGGAGGGGTTTTTGCTGGGAGAGAGGGTCGTATTTAGTCAGAGAAAACTTTTTTGATAGCTGGTTATTCTGTTTCAGGGACGTTGTAAACGGTTGGTGGTTCATATTTTGCTCGCCGTGTGGGAGAAGGGGGGGAGGGGGGGTCGTATCTCCCGGTTTGCTGACATCTCGTGCTTTTTCCCTGTTTCATTATGTCTTCCATTTATTTCCCGCTCGCAGCAGCAAAAGTTTGTGGGGAAAATTCTTGGGAATTCAAAAAAACTGGTAGAAAAATCTGGGGGAAATCTAAGAGATAGGGTAGGTAGAATGAGTGAGAGAGTGGTACGCACCTTTAAAATGAAGGGGTTGGTCGCTCCGTACTCGACCAAAATCCAAATTCCACCTAAATGATGCCGCTGTGGTCCTGACTGCCACTTTTCGTATGGAGGACATCGGGAACATTTCAGTAAAATGGGAGAAAATGAGTAGTCGGAAATTTGGGGATTTTAGGAATATTCGGAAGATGGTAGATAGGATGGGGAAAGGGGGGGGGGGACTATTGCCATATAGGTCGTTTTGAAAAAGGCCATATCAAAGCGCCGTCAACGGTTGCTGGATCTGGGCGCTGTTTAGCGACGGGGGGGCATTTTGTACTAACATTGCTTCCCTAGTTCCGGTTTACGAATCTCACCATGGTAAAACTTGTGAACGCCTGTGAAGCTGGAGTAAGATCGTCTAGCCACCATCCTAAAACGTGTCAACTCGAGAAAAGGCTACCTAGATGGGTCGGCACACTATGGAAAGCCGAATGCCCCCCGTTTCGCCAGCTGCGGGCCCCTTGTTCGGATGTAGCAAATGATCGGGAAGCAAAACATTCGCGGATGGTCCTGATGCCCCCCCTCCCCCTTACAGAAACCGCCATTCAGCCTCAAAGTGTTGTGCAACACCCTGCAACTCTGCAAGCAAAGGTTAAATATGCAGATAAATGACTGAACGACATTTTGTTTTTATTCCCTTTTGCAAATGTGGCTAAATAACTGCACGAAATGTGATTTTTATCCCCTTTTGCAGGGGATTTTTATGCCCCTGAAAATGTCTTCGAATAACATTCATCATGTCATGCTGCAATTGTTTACGAGAACTTGCCGTTTGTACATGCACACATGTATGTAGAAATGTCGTCGAGCATCCGGCTGCTAATGAATGTGTGTGGCAGCCTTGGCTCATAAAAATTCAATTATCAGATGGAGTTCTGATTACCTTATTTGGACGTGAGAAAACGACCTCAATAATAATCTACTACCCCCTGTCGCCCTGATGTCGTCGTATTCCGTACAAAAAATGCATAATATTTTCCCTCAGAATGGATGGATTCAGGTAATGGATGAGGCTGTCAGCAAGCCCAAGCGTTGCTGTTTTGATAGCGCTCTCAACCAGGGGCTAGGATTTTGTGGCAGAAACAGGGCACACCTTACTTCTGGGAAAATTTTTGCGAAGTACGACCCCCCCCCCCCCGAAACCGTTGGGAAATCAAATGCATGGCCCATCCTATAGCGGGATTCAATCGGCGCATATATTCAGCTCCTGGCTCAGTAGATGAACACCATGGTAGCACTATGTTTAAAGGCAAGCGGCAAGACCTACAAGGTCGGCGCACGAAAAAATATTGTATCCCGTAAAAGGCAATCCGTAGTGCATTTCCCTACCAAGGGACCGTTATAGTCCCCAAGGCTGCAAATGCCGACCCAGACGCCCACCGCAACTACCCGCCCACAAATGGCCGCGCAGTCGCATCGGCGCTGATTTTCTTATCGCTTCATTTATGAAGTACAAATGATATGGAAAGTTGCTATATGGGTATGTGTATGCATGCGTGCAGTTGCGTGCACTCGCATCTCCCAAAGCGATTGTTGGCAGGATACCAACGGGAAACTCGTCCGAAAATGCTCGTCCAGTGCCATAAACTAAAGTTTTTTTGCAGGTTTTCTGTCTCTTAACGTTCGCGTTTGTTGTCATTTTGACTCGCAGTATATAGTACCTTACTAGCATTTTCGAATGGCCAACGACCAAATTATCTCCTGTTATGCTTTAGGCTGCCCTCCTCAGCAATTTGTAGGGTGTGTCCTCTTCACCGTTTCCATTTCTCGCTTTTATTGGCCGGTTTATGCATCACTTCGGCACAGTGTATTTCCAAAGTTTCTTGAGGCATAGCTCGCATTTTGAATCAGTACGACTCAGGGCTCACGCATCTCGTTGCTTGAAATTTCGTCTAAATATGACCCCTGTCCCAAATTTTCTCCCTGAAAGCTCTGAGATGAGGAACAGACCTGATAGGTTTCTCTGGTTTGAAATTGGCAGCTAAAGTCTTTTCGCTCTTTGCTCTGCTTACCAGGGAGCAAAATCCAAGGAAGAATAAAAACTGGAAGGAAATGCGCATGCGCCCAGCGCTAACCATAGGTGTTGGCCTGGATATGAGCTCGCGCACAGCCCTAAATGTCGGTCTGAAAATGTGCTTACGCACAGCGCTAAATGTAGGCTTGTGTGAATGGACCACTATATCTGGGGTGGAGTGTGGCTGAGTTGGTTTGCACCCTTTCATTACTTGCCTCTATCGGCAAGTTACTTATAACACGCACTGGCAGCCAGCTTTATTTCCAGTTTCTTCGCGATAGGCCTAACGTCACTCGACTGTGGGAGCCAGGGCGCACCATTCATCCTAAACGTTTGGCTAGACACAACCCCACCCCCAAACCTTCTCCCTGGATGCACTTCATTTCATTCTCCTTTTCACCTTACCTCTCGCGAAGTACTTCGTGGAAATTTGTCAAATGTGGGGGGTGGTGGTTGTGAACACCTCCAATCAACAGTAGTGTTGGTCAACATGGGGAGGCGCTTGAAAAAGGAGAAAGTAAGCTCTGGAAAAAAGTTCCGGCGTAGTTCAGCGACGGGTGGGGGCATTTTGCACTTTCACTGCTTCACTATTTCCGACTTCTGGAGCAAGCTCGTATAGCCACCATGATAAAACATGTCAACTCAATGAGCTGTCTAGATGGGTCGAAATATCGATGGGAAGAAAAATGCCTCCCCCCACCTCCGTCGCCGAAGTGCGCCAAATTTCCTCATGCAGAAAATGACCCACCGAATACAACACCCGTAACCCAACTACCTCGTCCCAGATGGTGGTATTCTTGAGTCAAGGGCTGGTAATAGTAAGGGGCTAAAGTGATGGGGAGCAAGTAGGGGCTTCGCTTGGGTGGGAATAGCCTGAAATCCGTGTGAGTGGTGGTATCATGGAACTCTTACCACCATGCTGTCCTCCTGTCTTTATATGGCTAGAGTGCGAAGCCATAGGTCAAGCGGGTAGGGGGGGGGGGGGGTCTAACGTGCAAGTATGGCGGACCGACATCACCTAACAGGAATGAGTAAACTTCCTTCAATTCTTTTACCCAATCCTCTGTGCCCCACCTATCTCTAGCACGATTTTCTCTTCCAAACGACTGGGATACAGCCCCACCATCCACATTCCTAACGATGATGGGGTCGGCTGAAGGCATTATAGAGGCCTGGGAGTTGAAAATAATCTACTGGAGTTTGCCCCGAAAATAATCTACTGGTGTTTGCCCCACCCCACGCTCACCTTGTCGAGTTGTGCAGAATGAGGACTCATACGGGCAAGCAATAACGAAAATGATCATTGCCAGCGCTCGGAATGGCTTCTCATTGTTGTTGAGGCTGGTCCTAGTGCTCATTACTTTGACTCTTGCGACGAAATGGAAGAGCTTCGCTTCAAGCTTAAAATTCCTATTGATTCCTGATGCTCGGATAATCATTTTCGCCTTCGTATATAATCTTGTTCGCTGCGGATGATGGGGCGTGTCAGGGGGGGGACAAGTTTAGCCACCCCGTTTCTTTCCGTTTTTTCCTTCGGCAAGCGACAAGTTTCTTTCCTATCGTAGGTTCGCGCAGCCAATTGTTTTCGCTAACCCGCTCTATCAACTGGTGGAGAACGGGCTGGCGCAGCGCCAAATCAAGCCTCACTGACAAGCCCTTTCACCCGCAGCGCGATTCGAAACAAACGGATGTAACCGTTCAGTAATCTCCAGCTACACACCATTCTGGTAACAACTTCAGATAACCTGCTCCAGATTTTCGTCCTCCAGGTGCCCCTTGAAGAACTCGATAAAGAAACGAGAGATTGCCAAATTGTTCCAGTTAGTGCGAAGGCTCCCAAAAGTTCTGGGCCTATGCTGCCTCAAAAATTTCCCCAATGAGCCCATCGAGAGATCTCTTCTCTTCTGGTTATGCTCTTTTCGACTACGTCATTTTCATTATTTTCCTATGCCGTGGCAATCGCTGAGCGTCAGCACATGGCACGATGATACGCGCCTTCATTTACCGCTGGAAGTTCGCTTCCCCAAACGCCTGCTGTGGGACAATAGCGGCGCAGTTTAGACGAGAGCGCTTCCTATACAAGTCTATCATGTTCCGCCATCTGTTTAACTTCCGGATTGCCAGCAGGGTACTGTCGTGCGTTGGGAATCCAGTGAGGGAGGCCGTATTCGTCGCAGAGGGAGGGGGGGGGGTGTATTATCTACCAAAAGAATGTTTTTGTTTGTTGAGTTTTCTCAGATTCTTTCCCTGCTTCAAGTGCAAGCTTATATATTTTCTTCCGCTCCAACCCGCACTTCTTCCCCGTCTGTGAGGATTCGCCAGTCAGAGGGAGGAGTCAGCGCTCGGTCGCTGGAAGAAGCGAACGTCGTAGCAACCCCTTGAAAAAGGGGTCGAGCTGCGTACATGACTCGACCAAAATCGCAACCAGGGATATGGCCTGCCCCCCGCCCGCTCAGGGAGAGTGGCAGGAATTTGAGAAGATGGCAGTTTAAAGAAGGGAGTCGTACGTATCGAGGGAGGGGGTGGTTACTTGTTGAGGTTTTCCCAATGGCAGCACGTGCCCTTGTTTCCAAAGCTAGTAGTACCCGACCTTCCCCGATGATTTCCGCGCTTCCAGTCGCAATGCCTGTGGATCCTTTTCGATTTTTCCGGTTTCCCAGAATTGAGGCTGATTGAGGCCAATACCAGGGCACCCGTTTCCCTGTAGGAGAACCGGCTGCTCGCCATCGTTTTAAATAAACCACGACCTTTTTGGCAAGGAACTTCAAGGTTCATGCCCACCTGGGAGGTCAAAGGTGGGCATATGAGCACAAAAGTTCTGCCAAAAACGGCCCGATGTTGCTCGTGGGGCAGTGCAATGGCCTAATCTCTTATAGAAAAAATGCTTGCAAAGAAACCGGAGTTCTACCTTCAGCCTCGTATCGTAAAAACCAATTACGGTGAAGGTGAAGGTGGGACGTGAAAGGGATTAGAAAGCAATCTCGGCAGCTGCTTCTCGACACATTCTGCCTCATTCGCTCGAAAAACCGAGATGAGCTGTTCGGCGTTGCCCAGAAACCTTGCCGATGTTCACATTTTTATATCCAACGCAATATCTTCACCCTCTCCCAACCCTTTTATCTTTGTTCTCTTCCTGAAAAATGAACTTGTCGTTTCCTTATGCCCAGCTATAGGAAAGATCTCTCCCGTCGCTTGCGCACTTTTTCGAACGCTAATCAATTTGGGTAGGGGCAAAAACGGAAAGCTGTTCGGCTTGGCGAGGGCATTTTGTTTTTTTCACCAGTTTCTTATGTAATTCAGTCCAAATAACAGGCCGAATTTTGGTCAGATTTGTAAACCCTGTGAAACTGCAAAATTATTTGAGTTAACCATTTTGGTCATAGGACTTGACAGAACTTCACCAGGTGGCCTGTGGCAGGTTTAGTGAGTACGTTCCGTGCCCCACGCTAAACCCGTGCCGCCCAAAATCTGCACTTCACTGAAGCTGTAGAAGCCACCGTCGTCGAAGACATGTGAATTCCTATGCCCAAATGACTTATACTTGTGCGTCCCCAGCTCGTAAGTGCTTACAGGTCCACCAATGTGAGATGATATTTTAACATGACCTTATAAAAGGAACTAGCGAAAGAGCAAAATGCCCCTCCCAAGCCGAACAGCTTCCAGTTTATCTATAGATAATGTGGTGGTCAGTAACTGCGACTTTTGATGGTAACAACTCAAAAGGAACTTCTGGTTCGATTCTTTTTTCCAACGTAGTTTGGCAGTAATTGAACTCTAAAAGCACATTTCACGGTGTTTGGGTGGGCGGACACTTAGACCGGCACGCCCTCATCGTTGATGCGCTCCACTTCTAAGCTAGTAAAAACAAGTAAACCAGTAAGAAGACGTATCAAGTTCAGGGCACAGCATTATGTTCGCGGAAAATGTTTGCAAATTTCAGACTCCGGATTTTTTTTTCCTCACAAGGGAAGGATGGTAGGTCGAAGTGGCCATTTGAAATGAAATGTATACCGGCTGAAAGGTCTTCGGACGGGAATTACGAAACCGTCTTCCATATCTGCTGCGGACCTCCCAGAAAGAAGTTACGGAGCTTTTTTGGGGGAGAATCACTACAAATTGGCGGCGTAAGGCTATCGAGATCGTGGCAGCATGGCCGAGTGGATACGTCGTAGGGCTCACGGGTGCGTGGTCGAGGGTTTGGATCCTTGATGCGTGTGCTCGTTTGCATTTTTCGAAAGTGGTCCCTGTGCACTTCAAAGCTATTTTGCATAACACTTGTCCATGATAATGTCGTGATGTAATGATTCTGAACTGATGGAGCCATTGCGAACGATTTCATGGAGATCACCTCCGGCTGAAAAGATTGTCATACGGAAAACTTCCAGCAGATACGAAACTCCTTTGAGATAGATAATTCAACATTATGTGAGTGGTGAATGAAGCTCTTGCCCATCGCGATCTCCAGCATGATTGCCACATCAACGCCACTTCATATGGAAGCATTTTCCCCACTATAATCATCTTCCTGCACAACTTCGGATTCGTTTTCCGGTCATGTCGTTTGGAGAATAAATTCATTTGAAGGCAAAATCTTTCTTTGGAGTGCACTTTTGTTGTATATGCTCTTCAAATCAAAGAAAGAACAAGGTGTTCCTGGTGTGTGTTAGTTCCGATTAGTTATAGAGTTGTTTGGGTTTGTGCAGGGCCCGGGCCACTTTGAAAAATGTAAAGCGAGCATACGCAACAAAGGATCCAAACGCCTCGACAGCGGCACGACCAGGCATCCGTGAGCCCTACGACGTATCCACTCGGCCATGCTGCCACGATCTCGATAGCCTTACGCCGCCAATTTGTAGTGATTCTCCCCAAAAAAGCTCCGTAACTTCTTTCTGGGAGGTCCGCAGCAGATATGGAAGACGGTTTCGTAATTCCCGTCCGAAGACCTTTCAGCCGGTATACATTTCATTTCAAATGGCCACTTCGACCTACCATCCTTCCCTTGTTAGCTATGCGTCTCCCAGTTTAACGTGTAGCTTGCCAATTCTCAAATTTTCCCCAGTAACCCAGTGGGGGCGGTTGAGTAGTGTACCTCCTCCATCAAGTGGTATCAGAAGAAATCTTGTTCACAGGCGGCGTGGTTCGACCAAAGGAGTATACTGGAGCTGGAATTATCAAGCAATCAGAATCTTTCGTAGCTACAATCCTTCCGCGGCAAATACAACCCTACCTCTCTCACAACGAGCAAAGAACGACCGCTTTTGCAGTTGTTTGAAGCGCAAGAGTCACCAGCTCGCTATGTTTGACGGCAGTGGCGATTCGGTGAACTCTGGTTCAAATAACTGCGGCCCATGAATCTCGTGGAATGTGCATAAAATTGTGCGTTATTACTTGGTGGATAAGTACATTTTGTTTATTGTTAAGGTGTTACGGACTTGACCAGGTGAGACCGAATTATTTACACTAGCTGGCAACAGGAACTAGCGAAAGGGTGGGAAATGCCCCTCCAAGCTGAACAACGCCCAAACTTTTCTTCTCCGGGACGGGAAACGGTCACTATTTCGTGCCATGAGAAAGGGGGCTTCTATGCTTCCTGGACCTTTCTATTAAGAAGCTCGCACTCTGGATTAATGGGTTTCGAGGAACTTCTATTACCTTTCCGCTTCTTGCGTGAGAAACGAGGAGCGTGAACTTCGAAAGCAATAATCGAAATCAAACCACGGAGCGCTGAAAGCTACGGTCGCCTTGGGATCGAGGTCTATTTACTTGTGGCGCAGTTCAGGCATGATGGGTGTAGGTGGCAACAGAAGTGGCGCTGCGCGAAGTCACTCGTCAGTATGGGCTATTATTTGCTAGGTCAACGCAAGCGTTAGGTCGCCTTCGGCGGTTGTCCAGTTAGTGGAAAACTCTTCTGGGAGGAGCAAAGAAACTGATACTGTCTTGTTCCCTGTGATTGGGGCGTGCCAGGGGGCTGGGTTTGGCGCGGCGCCAAAATGTTCTCCACCGAATATTGCAAGCAACAACAGCTGGTGAAAAAGATTTATAGTCTTGTTCGCTGCGGATGCTGGGGCGTGTCAAGGCACCGCGTCAAACGCAGTCCCTTGACACGCCGCCAGCATCCGCAGCGACAAGACTATAAATCTGCCAACCCGCATATCCTTGTGTAGACCTGTAGATCGCATCAAAAGCCGCTACCATTCGCAATGTAAGGAAAATATGGGACACATCACAAAAAGTAGGGGCCGCACACTATTTTTACGAAAAAAACAGAATTTTCTCTTCCGTCTTCTCGTAATTCACTCCTGGTACCTAAAATTGGATGAACGTCTGGTTTTCGCTAAGTGGGAATCATTACGTTGCTTCGTTTGAGCTCAGCCGTTAATTATGTTCACATTCTGACGTGATGTTCATGAAAAACACAGACATGGTTTTTAATTTGGAAAAAAACACCGCGAGATAACATAGGGCGAGCCCTAGGGTTCAAAATGTTTAAATCAAGGGGGCATTCCCCAGACAAATTGAAGACGTGGTTTATATGTGACGTAACGGTTACCCTGACCACATAAACTGGGATCCGTTCGGTACTCAAAAGTGCGCAGTAAGCACTCGCTGGGGTACGACTTAAGCCTATAAGGTCCCGCCCCGAATGTCGACTAGGACAAGTCGTACGTTGAGGACCTCCAGCGAGAGGGGGAAGGATGGGGGCTGTAACTGATCACTGGAGGGAGGGGTCATGATTGTCTCCGGGGAAAGGTGAGTTTTCTTGTTTTACGTGCGTAATAGGCCCTTCCACCTCGATCCTCTCTACGAGATGGCAAATTTTGAGGAAAGGTGGAGAGTTTTTAGAACAAACTGCGGCAAAATGCAAGGAAGCTGGGGGATTTTAGGAATTCGGTAGGTAAGACGGGAAAGGGGGAGGGGGCGTACCCATAAGAGGAAACCAAAAAAAGGGGGAGGGATTGTATTCAACAGAGTTTTCGTCAACGACAGGACATATACCCCTCTTGCGGAACTAGTAGATACCGTCATCGTTTTCTTCTTCATCTTCCTTCTGATGTTCCGTTCCCACTGGACTCATTTCTTTGCGCTCGGAGTCCAGACGATACTGCCTGGGGAGTCTTTGGTAGCTTCATGTCATGACAGCTGTCATCCTGTCTTGGGCTGGACGAAGACGTGATTACAATTGTCCCAGAACAGCGATATCCCCCCCCCCAAAGGTGCAGCTACCGCCATGTTCTAATGAACTATCTAGTCACGCCCTATCCATCTCCAGGGGAGCTGACACTCTCATTTTGAAGCTCACTCTATACCTACGACTTGCAATCGCGACTCTGTCTTGAAGGTGCTATGTGGGCAACTCTTCGAGAAAAATGAATCCTTTTTCAAGACATCTGGTGCCCCCACTGAGCCGAACTGTGCCCATTTCGGGAGCGCTCTTTGAAAACCTTTATATGCCCGCGCAAGCCACGCCTCTCCCCCTCTGTGAGCTCCACCTTTTAACTCTGCCGTGACGTCTTTTCCAACCAATAGCACCGTTATAGCGCCTAACCAAGGTGCAACATGCCGACCCTGACGCCCACTGCAACCACCCGCCCACTGGCCGCACAGTCACATCGACGCTGGTACTCTTACTGCTTCATTCATGAAGTACAGTTGTTATGAAGCGTTGCTACATGGATATACGAATGCATACGTGGTGGCGTATCTATCAAAGCGGTCGTTGACACGATACCAACGGGAAACTCGTCCAAAAGTGCTCGTCCAATGCCGTGCAGAACAAAGGTTTTTTCGCAGGTTTTTGGCCGTTTCACTTCGCTTTTTCTCCATCTTCCCACTATACAGCCCCTGCTACTATTTTCGAGCGAGTACCGAATTATCGTGTTTTAGGCCTTGGATGATCTTTGATCGTAGTTTTGGAGACCTAATAGGAGCCACGAAAAGCTGAACGTTCTTCGTGGTGCGCTAAAATTTCGTCGCATTTAATCTTCGCGAACATTCCCGTATTCGGGAAAGCTAAGAAAAAACGGCAATTTGTTGTCGTAAGCGTTGACAAAGGCAAAACTAAGTAGTCCGCTTTCGTTAGCACTTCACTTTTCAGTCAAAGTGCTCACGTCAGAAGTGCTGTTAGGCATAAAATTATCCTTCGCACTCTTTATCGTTGGAACCCACATTTTCCGTCTTCCAGTTGCCATTAATCAAAGGCTTGCGTGATGTAGACCTTATGCCCTACTCCTCTAATGTCAGAATCAATCTTGTGCAAAGTATCACATTTTGGGGTGCTAATCGGCTAGGAAAAGGAGGGGGCATTTCGCGTTTTCGTTGGTTCCCTTTGCTCGTTCATTTTGACCAACAAGTAGTGACTACAGACCGTTGGTCTGTACCATTTGGTGTCATCACCAAGCCGAACTGCCGCTCAAGCTGTCGCCGAGCGCTCTCTCAAAACCCTTATACGCACTCAAAAACTATGCTCCGCCTCTAACAGCTCCTCCTCCTCAGATATATCTTGAATTCTTGGCTATTTTTAAAAATTTGCTGACGCAATTTTTTGCGCCTTCACAGACATAGACGCCACATGAACAGGTAACGATAGCGATATCTACTCGTCTCCCCCTCCCTCACTTTTGCTATGAGGATTCTCATCATTCCATGTCTTAGCAGAGCTAATTGCAACATGTGACTCACCCCAGATGGCTCCGCCCCCTTAGTGTTGTGTACGCCCCATAACGGCTGAATCCTGGCAGCGTCTATAAGGTCCTCTGCCATTCCGTCGTTGAAAAGACATCAAAAATGATTTCAGAGCCTCTGACAAGAAAGTGGGATCGTAATACTGAGAGGGGGTTGCATTAATATGAAAGAGTCGGGATTTTAGGAGAAGATGAACCTTTTCCTTCGATTCCGGTGTAGTACAGCCTGTACCTGGGCTTTGCCGTGGAGATATTGGAGGCACGAATAGGTGAGGAAGTTAGTAAATCTGGACCTGCATTGGCCTAAAGGGACGTTAGGGCCTTGAAGGCCATCGTAGGCCCGGTTCCCCTTGGATTGGATTCGCGCCAAGGATGTCCTGACAATCGCAACAGCGACAATCGCATCTCTTTGTTTACTAACGTCTTTCAAAGGCTGCAAATGACAAGCGGCGCAGTTATTCGTTCTGTGATCGGGAGGTCTACAGCCGCCCAGAGAATCCGTCCTTCCCCTTTGCTCGTGGGGGCTAAATGGGGTCACATCGGTCCGGTAAGACAAGGCACTGGCGCTAGTGTGGACGGGCAGAAACCGGGCAGACATTTAGAAACCTCTGAGCTTCCTGCGTGGAAGTCGATGGGTGTGGCACAAACATGTACAGAATACATATTTTTATAACCCTAGAAGAGTCTGTTTCTGAGTTATCGAGGTCGGACTCGCGAAAGCCTTAGCTTTCCCAAGCGGGACCCTATTCGAGATTTGACCCTTCCTCCTTCTGTGGCGAACTGCAGCATCAGACCTCCAAATCCTACCTGTCAGTCTTTCAGAATCCTTTCCACTTTCTACCAATTTTCTCGACGCCTCTAGCCGTCTCGCAACCTTGATATGCCCTCCCCCCTCCTCCCTTTAGCCTTTACATATTTAGACCTTGACCATACCACAATTCTAACCGACTGCTCTTCCATAAGTGGGCAGTACCCTGCAAATCAC
>MU950570.1:0-14890 GCA_036418165.1 Cooperia oncophora
CCTTCAGCCCATCTTGCTCGTTTAGCCATCTCTACCGATCCGACTAGTAATCGAAGGCATAGGGAAGGCTGAGTAACGTTGGCCATTTCACCCTCACACGGTTTATGCTGCTCTTCCTCACTTACGTTCGAGCACCAGCATAAACCACTGGTTTCTTTATTCGTCGCCATCTATGGTCCATGGACTCAAAAGTCCAGGGAGATGACGATCTGGCACTTGGCTCAGCCTCACGTGCAGATGCCTTAAGAAATGCTCAAGGGCATCACCTCATCCTGGAGCAGGTCTTCCTCTTGCCCAAGGAATTCCTAGAGGAGCCCATTAACGCTTTTGTTCGTCCATATTAATGAACAAGTTCTTAATCAGTGCAGTAGACACGCCTACTATCTGAGCACTTGTTCATTAGCATGAGCAAACAAAGACTCCGATAGTGCAGTCTTCAAATTCCACTTAATCTAGCCACGCCTTCCATTTTGGGCCGTCTAATTGCGGTTGAGAGTGGCCGTCTAATTGTGGTTGAAAGTGGATCAGGAGAACAAGTCTCCTTGATCAGCTGACTTTCTATAGTATCTTGAACAAGTCCAATATGCTTGAAGTATTTTCTCTGCGCTATTTTTCCAAGAGGTGGAGGTGGTGTAGTGACAAGTCGCGCGCTAACTACCCATAAGGTCCTGTGTTCAAATCTCGGGTCAACTCCCGTCCTGGCCAACTAAGCCTATTACCCCCTAAATTGGTACCAGATTCGTCTGGGAGGATAAAACACTGACTTGTACATCGGCTGGCCACCGCAAGTCATTGTATAGGCCACATCGCATTCAATAAGCCACTACGATTCTGAATGGAAGTAGAATGCGTGCCGCATCCCACAAAGGGATTGATCAACGGCGAAGACTTTATCGTTTTATTTTTTCCAAGATAGTGCAGTTAAGGAATCCTCCAGTGCCCGCTTTGTACCACCCCCTTCACCCTTTATCGTGCCGTCGTAAAATTTGAGTTATCTCTCGATCTGCGTATACCCGACTTGTGGAAGTACTTCCTTGCCTGAGGTGGCGGTATCGGCAGTTGTAGGAGACGTGCCTTCTTCGCAGCTCGGAAGTGCTTGATGAGAGCGCCACGGCTTTACCACGATGGGTGTCTCCATCCTCGTGGTCACTCTTACCTTTATCATTTCGTCTTGTAATCGTTATATAGCTTCAGATTTTCGATCTTTTTTTTACTCTCTTGCAATCCTATCGTCTGGTTCTCCTTTCTACCCTCAGTGTTTCTACACTGCATGCCCGTATAACGTTTACCATTGAAACAAGGTGGAGTCTCTTTTCTAGACGATTTTCTTCCTTTTTTCTTCACTGTCAAGGTATTTATCTTAAAGAAATCGTATCTTAACGACCGATTCCACCGACTATCCCCCATTGTGATTCGTAGACACTGCCTTCAAAAGCACATTATGTCCTCATCTGTAGGCCACCAGTCGAGTCAAAGTAGTGGTTTTGTGTATATACTACAAAAACTGGCTGGTCCTCGACCGAGGTCCCGCTCCTTTTTAGCTTGAAAGTTCGCCGCAAGCACGCTTCACGTTCATGTCAAGAGCCAGTAGTTCCTTGCTAACCCGCGTTGGCTGGCACAGTCTGTTCGTTGAGGATGATGGGGCATGTCAGCAAGACTGGTTTAGGCTCCGCCAGCCCGTTCTCTTCCAGTTGTTGAAGCGGTTATGCGACAACAAATGGTGGGAAACGACTGATACGACGAATTTGAAACAGTCTCATCGCTCAGAAAAAAACGGGGTGGCGCCGAGCCAAGTCCATCCCCAACTCGGTACTCCCCATCGCCCGCAGCGAACGAAATTGTATGTAGCATCTCGCTTGTCTTTCTGTGCCCTCATTCTTCGTTCCCCTTTTTTCGTCCCGCAACTTCTTTCTTTGCCGCTCATGGGCTGTCCAACGGTCAACTGTCACGGGCAGGGCCATTTTTGGAGCGCTTTCAACTGTGTCTTCTGCTTTCTTCTTCACTATCAAACCACTTAGTGATTGCTTTTTCGTACTTACACGTCACTACGTACGTCTGTGTCTTTTGGCGGTGAAAAACGTCGAGTCAGGTGCGACTGCGTTGTCGCGTTTCCCCCGAGGCATTTACAACAGTAGGGAGGCCTATTTCTAGAGGATCACCGTAAACAAAAACACTGACAAGTACAGACATGCTCTGAAAACAATTATAAAGCCACCGATCTTCGCTCTAAAGACAACTTTCCGGTGCCCGTCTCATCCCTCCCATGCCTTCCAAGAGCTCTAAGAGACGATTCTGTCGCTTCCGTTATAAACTCCAGGATAAACTAAACTGTCTATTATTGACTGACTCTCCGATCAACTGATTTCGCCTGATTTTTAGATTTGCTAGTGATTTTTCAAAAAAGAGCTTTCCCCTTTTGCTTGTTCTCACTACTTCGTATTTTTACGTTGTTACGCTGCATATTAAGAGTAGGAAAAGCTTTCTTAGTTGATCACAGCTTCTCTTTTTTGGAATGCGGCACGCATTCAACTTTCATTCAGCATCGCAACGGATCGACTGTGATACACGACACGGAGTCGTTTTCGCTGCTGACGCTGGGGCGTGTCAGTGGCTGGACCCGTTCTCCGCCAGTTATTGTCGTTTCCTTGCTTCATTAGTTGATGGAGAACGGGATGACACCTCACCAAACCTAGCCGCTCTCCTCCTCCTGGCACGCCTTAGAGGACAAAATTGTAGTTATGATTAGGTGGTTGAGCACACTAGCCCGGCAAGCACGCGGTCAGTGCTTGACTCCTAGCTGGAGTACTGGTTTACTCAACTTTCACGGAGGAAAAAACGTGGCACGAACCTCTCAAGCCTCTGCGCTTGGGGCAATCCATCAACACAATGCTTTTGGACGTAAAATTGTTCAAATATTGCCAAAACATAGCGAAATTCTAGAAGGGACTCTGTAACCTGATATCAGTTTTTGTGAAAGCTTCTAAAAAACGTCATGAAAAATGGAAAGATTTTTTCTGCTTTCTCATTCATCATTCATCGGCAGTCTGCTGTCCATCCACATCTATCGAAATTTATCTAGTTTTATTTTGTTTGGGTATATTCATGGTGCCAGAAAGAACTGTACACTCCCATATCTCAGAGATGGGAAATGCGTGTGTGCCCATTATTTGAACATGGCATAGCACGTGTTTTTCGTAGGATCTTCCCATTTGAACAACTGTCATATTGTCTCCAGTATTACTTCGTATTTCGACATTAAATTCTTATATCTCGATAATTTCGAACTTGTTTAAACCTTAGCAGGGTTCCTATATAGTGAAAAAATGGCAAAAAAAACGAAGTGAAACGGTCACAAACCTGCGAAGAAAAGCCTTCGTTCTTAATGGCTCAAAGGCGATTTCGGACGAGTTTCCCGTAGGCAACTTGCGAAGCAGTAGGTACGACTGCACGTATGCACTCATATATTCATGCGCTTCATGTCAATCCCTTCGCTTCATATTTTACTTCGCAAATGAAGCAATACGAGCATCAGGTACGGTCGTCCATTTGTGGGCGGGCGGACGCAGTGGGCGGGCGGATCGATATGTTGTAGCTTGGTAAAGCCTTGTGAGGGTACTTTCCGCCAACTGCCTTCTCGATGGATAGGGTTGGTCGGTTCGCAAGCGATATGGTTAGACCAAATACGTGGCTAAAAAATACATTTTCATCTGCTGGTTCCCCTTTTTTCTTTTCTCTCCTTTCCCTTCTCCCCTTTTCAACTTAGTAACTGCAGTTTCATGATTGCTCACAAGGCAGTAGGTGGTGTAGTGTCACGCGGCCCGCCTACCATGTGCGCGTACCAGAACTGAATCTCGGACCGACTGCCCCAGGCAGGGCATATCCTATGATGGGGAGCCAGTGCGGGTGTCGATGGAGGGAGGGGTCGTGGTTGCCTTTGAGGAAAATATTTTCGGTTGTTTTTTTTTGCTTCTCTGGTTTTCCCTATTTGAATTGCTTTAGCTGTTATCCTCTCCACCTGCTCGCCGGCAGTTTTTTGATGGAGAACTGAAGGAATTTCCAGGAAAAAGGCTGCAAAAAAGTTGCGGGAAGTGGGGAAATCTGGGAAGATGGCAACTAGCTTGAGGGGTGTGGAAGGGAGGAGGAGGGGTCTCACCAGAGGGAGGACTTTAATTGCGGTCGTAACTCACTGAAATTTCACTACGGCAGGGCGCTTCTGCCGCTAGGCCAACCAGGCCTACTGCACTCCGAGAGGGCCCACTATTGGGTACCGTATTTGTCTGGGAGGATAGAAAACACTGAATTGTTTGTAATGGCAACTTACCCTCTGAGAAGGGGAGGAGCCTGACGAGCCTAAGCCGCAATCTTCTGGCTGGTTCTAAAGAATCATTCGCCGAAAATGTAACATCCTCGGCTACTTCACGATCTTAGCTATATCTTAGGCGGGTATGTGAAAACCTGGGTCTGTATAAGAAAAGTGACGGATGCAGCCTTTGTTAGTTCTGTCAAAATAGCAGTTGTTCCTGCCTAAGGGTGAGGGGAGACGTTGCGAAAACTGGATACGAGGGTTAAATAGTAATGACTGCTCACCCATGTCGCCCCCAAAAATGCTCAGTTTAACACAAGAAATTTTAGAGTTGTCGAGAAACGGCTGTCGTTGCCAGTCTTAGTAATTTATGTATGTTTTGATTTATGATGCGTTGCTTCGGTCTTGCGATCTTGCGATGCTAGCCATGAGTGAAAACAGGCTGTGTGTGCCGCCATTGAATCTATGTGTTACGTTGAGTTTACTTTCCTCCTACTCAGAGGCCAGATCTTTCGTGACAGGTTTCCTATTCGCATTGGACTCGATATTTCAGCTTACAATACAGTAAGAGGTTGTCTTAGCATGTTACCAGACTTAATTAGCCGTACATTCTGGGGGACAGTCTGAGGCTCAGTGACGTTTTCATGCATTTATATTGTTAACATGTTCTTGATTTCATAGGTAACTTTATGGTTTTGTCTTGGTAAAGTCATGAATGCGTGTGCTCTTTCTCTATGAAAGGTGCGCAGTTGTGTTATTTTCATTTCACCTCTGCCTTCCTTACCTGTTCGGGTGCTCCTTTACGGTTGTTAAATAAGATTGTAGGGATTCACTCATAGGCTCCTTGGCGGCTGCAAATTTAAGCCATTACTATCTTTTTTTCTAGGTTCTGGCCTGTCTCTGTTGTCTTGTGTGATGGGGCAGCTTTGTTATGTATTTTGTTTTCTAGTTATGATCAGCATTTTTTTACTCTAAGTTGGGTTGGGGTGCCAATTCTTCGCGTTTGTTGAGGTGGGGGGTTTGCGCGTGAGGCATATCTACTCGGTTTTTTAGAAGCACTTATTTGAAGGACATCGTAACTTCTTTGTCAAGTTGTTATGGAAACTTCTTGTGTGTATGAGTACGCAGTCGACTGGTTTTTACGGGTGCCTTGGTCACAGACTATTACTGGCTTGTAGATTAAGTAGCATGGTATGGGCAGTATGGCCGCTGTCTCTGAGGACTTTTCATACAAGTACGATCTTTTGCTATTTGCAGGAAGCTCTGAACGAAGTGTGGGGATTTTTGGAAAGAAATGTCCCCTCGTTGACTCGTAATCTTATGCGCGCTATGTGTTTTCTTATTCTTGATAATTGACCTCATCATGAAGAGTGCAATAACGTGTGTACGTGGTATGAGCTATGATGGATTTGCTCTACGTATGAATGTAGTTTTTGTGACTCCCTTCTGAGCACTGGATACTTAATTAAAGTTGTCTCAGATCGCATGAGGAGAATAAAGTCTAAAGCCTCTTGGTCGCCCTAACACCTCAGATTTTAACAAACTTTCAGCAAACCTGCCTCGAGGGGTTGTTTAACTTTCTGAATATGAATATCGCATCCGCACTGCGCGGGCGCACTGCCATATAGGGGGGGCGGGCAAAAAAGTCACTTTTCTTTCTTGACCTTCGAGGCGTTATAAGTTACACTTTATTGAATCTGATCGGACAATTCTACCTCAGCATGCGATATTGAAATACGATCCATGGATACTCTCCCGGCAGCGAGTCAGCATGTGAAGTCTATATCTTTCGTCGATGTGAAAGATTTCTGTGCCAGTCCAATCCTGTGATTCGGTACCGTTAGCTTTCATGCGAGATAGCTGATTTCTCGCCACTGCTAGTACCACCGCGTTTGCTTGACGGCTCGGTTTGCGCGCAGACATCTTTACGTTATTAATTCGAGATACGTTTAGGCAGGGTACATGAGCTGTAGAATTTTCCATTATTCTCTCTCTATTTACTTGCAATGGTCCTTTCTTTCTCTAGAGGTAGCGCCGAGAGTCTGTTTTCGTCAATGGTGGGTTGATAGTTTCGATGTCGGGTAGTTTGTGTGTAGAGCACATGGGCGTAAGCCATTGGGTTATGCGGCACAGTTTCCAAGTATACAGTTAGCGGCGACGGACAGGTGTTGTGGAGGGGCAGAGTTTATACTGCTGGCAGGAACTGTCATGCTGTCGGTATTAACCCGTCTGCCAGTAAGTAATACGGCTGTCTTGTATGAGTTTCCGGGGTCCACGAAGAATTACTATCGGGGTCCTTTGCTCCGTTATTTACCGGGTTACGTGTCCGGCCACAGTCTCTTCAAGCCGTTTTGTGCAACATACTTTTGTCTTACTGTGTTGTCTGCGTGCTTTATACGTTATGAGGCGTGATCAAGAAAGTGTAAGTGTCTCCCTATGTGCACCGATGTGTTACGTCTGGAGTCCAGTCCTGTTTTGCAATGGGCCTATTGCGCGTTATGATTGCTTGTTTTTTTTAGTTTTTGCTGTGAGAGGTTGGAGTTTTTTTTTTTGCTTCTTGGGGAACATCGGGCTTTGCGCCCGCTGAGATTTTGGTTGGACGGTTTGCTCGTGGCGAGATATTGAGAGTTAGCTTGGGTCTAGCCCTGTGGATGGCTCTGTCTATTATTGAGCGCTATTTTAGAGTTCTGGGTGCAGATTATGGGTGTAGGAACAGCCATATATATAGCTTTGCAGCAGTTTTGCGGGGCGGATATGTGGGGGTCATAGAAACTACCTGAAGGCCTTGTTTCCTCGAGCGAGTTCAGTTTGCACGACTAGAGCTGGATTGTGGCTGTGTACATTTAGATATTTGTTGTGGTGTTGACAAGTCGAAGATTGTGATTTTGGAAGGAGCGCAGCTCAGACTTTTGAGCCGAGGATACATTCGTGTGTTTGCGGTATTCTTTCCGTCGGAGCTAGCATCCTCGTGGTTGGATGTGGCAAAGCGGATAAACTTCAGTGCTCGGATTAATGTTTTACTTTGGTTGCTGTATATAGTGATGTGTTTGTTGCTCTGGTCTCGCCGTTTTTGGGTTTGTCCTCTCACTCTCTCCATGCCGTCCTGTCAGGGTCACTTCGGCGTGGTTGGTCTCTCTGCGGCCTGAGCTGTGAGTTACTTTGTTGATTGCGCTCCTGCGGGAACTTCTGGTCGAGTTTGGTGCTCGTCACCGGATAGTGTAATATATCGAATTGATATTACTTGGTTTGTTAGTCTAGATCCGGTTCGTGGGGCGGCGGAGGCGTGTTATCTGGTAGGCAGCAGGGGAAGACCTACTTTGTGCACCGTTACGAAAGATAGTACGCAGGGTGCGTATTGAGTCAGCTGGCAGTCGCACATTTCAACCGCCCAGGGTCGTTTTTGCCTGAGAGGATGGTTTGCCTCTTGCTATGCAACGTTTCTCAGTCTCTATTGCCCCGCACTTGGCGACACGTTCTCCACCCGTTCTACTCGGTCCATGCACCTGACTCTACGTTCCGCCCTTTTTTCTGATCGCATCTGAACAGTGGGAGCAAACCAGGGAAAGATTTTTCCCACCACGTCTCAGGGGAGCGATCGGACTCGAGACAGAGATTTGCCCAACCAAATTGATTGTGCCGCTGGATCGTGTTTGGTGAAATTTATGTTACGATGTTGCTTCGTCGTTTGAAGGTTTTCAGTGTCCTGGCCGCTGAGAGAAATTTTCCAAGACAATGAGGGAAAACCTCTGTCTGCACAATTTTTCTTCTGATATTTCTTTTACGAAGACGCGGGTTCCATAGTTTGTGTAGAATTTAGAAAAACACTTCTCTCAGTTTCTTCATTTTACCTTTTTCTCTATTCTCTGTCGGGTTTCTAGATGACTGGCACTCTGAGTTCTGCCTTCGCTCGCGAGCCGCTATTTTGTGTTTGTTTTTTTGGGGTGTGTGGGATGGTGTGAGTATAGGGAGGAGTGAGGTAAAATTTGGTGGATCCGTCTTTTACTTGTTTAATATTTGTTAAGGGGAGAGGGAGGTGAGTGTCTCTGTATACGGAGAGTGGAGGTACTCGTTTTTGGGGTGCGTAGAGCAGGGATCCGTGTGAATGTGCTGACGGAGATTATGTGTAGAGCGGTCGGTTATGGTATGGGTGGAGAACTGACTGAGCTCGGGGCTTTGTTATCTGTAGCGACTGCCTTAATTTTGATTACTTCAGGTGGTATTCGGTGCTGGTTTACGCCAGGCGCTTACGGATGGGGGCCTACATTCCGGACTGTTCGCTTGTGGCTTGTTGTGTAACAGGCGTTGTTGTTGTGTTTTGATTTGTGATAGATATGATATTTCGTGGGTCTGGGAACAGAGTAGTAGGTGGGGGGGCGAGTTCTTTGCTTATTGTGATGGGATGGGTTTGGCCTTCAGGTTTTTCTTTTTTACTGTTGGTTTTAGGCTGTTACCTTTTACCCGGCCCGGGTTGTAGGTGGTTGTTCGATGCCCCTTCTTTTCTGAACCGCGTTTGTACTAGGAGGCGTTGGCATGGTGATGCTAAGAAAGTGATTTTCTTGGTGTTATTTTTTGGGGTTTGTCTCTAAGGATTTCGTTTCGGAGTTGGTTTTTTCAGGTCTAAGTTGTCTTGCCTCTGGTTTCTCGAGACAAATGGTTGTTCAGAGGATTTATGGATGGCTCAGTAAGCGCTGATTTAAGGATTACTGTGTAGATCTCTTGGTTGTATTTCGTCGTTTTGGATTTGAGATTCGCCGTGTATGTGCTATGTGATGAGTGGAATTGATTTCCGGAGGTTTTTTGGTGGCGACCTCATTTTTTTCACTCGTGCCTATCTTTCCGGGCGATTCCACTTCTTGTTCCTCCTTCGTTATATTATAGTGGCTGGGGTCGTCGTTGTCAGAGTCGAGCGATTTTGGTTTTATTTGTAACTTCGTTCTTATTGCCGGATGAATTGGAGTCGGATGTAGGTGACGCAAAATTGTCTATAGGCTTCTGGCGTCACTTTACATCATTGCTAGGTAATGTCTGTTTGGTTGGTGATTGTGCTCGGATTAGCCGGGGTTACATTCGTGGGCTCCTATTTACATCTGGAAGTAATATTTTCGAATGGTGTCTATTGGAATGTTATATGATACTCGGAGAGCGGTTCCGGACCAGGGGTAGTTTGTTACGGCGAATTGGGGTTCAGGAGGAATTTCGAGCAAAAAGCGGTGCGCGGGATTAAGTAGTTATATAATGTTATGAGAATATGTAGCAGGGCTAAGTTAATTGTTTTCCTAGTAATGTTTTGCGCTTTATTTTTGAGTTTATTGTGTCTCTTGCTTTTGTTTTTTACTTGTGCCCATTTGTGCAATTGGCATGTTGCTGTTGCCTTGTGAGAGGATTTCTGACTTTGTCCTGTCCTGGTCTGTGCTATCTTTTTGCTGTGCCACTTGTCATTGTACCGTTCAGGTATATCTTCTTACTTGCGAATTCCTTAAACTCATCTATTTATCTATCTATCTATCTATCTATCTATCTATCTATCTATCTATCTATCTATCTATCTATCTATCTATCTATCTATCTATCTATCTATCTATCTATCTATCTATCTACTATTATCGTCATCCTCTCTCGGGCTGCCTGTCTAGCATTTGTGTGCCTGATGCTCGCTCTACTTGCCTGCCTGTCTTTCTTCAGTCTACCTGTCTGAATGTCACTGTGTGACTGTCTGTGTGCCCTGAATGACTTGACCGACTGACTGACTGACTGACTGAATGCCTGTCTCTCCGACTGCCTGTCAGGCTGTCTGCCTGTCTTTCTGCCTGTCCATCTTTGTACATGTATGTCAGTCTGTCTCTCTCTGTCTATCAGTTTGTCTGTATGTCTGTTTGTCTGTATGTATGTATGTCTGTCTGTGTCTGTCTATCTATCTGTCTGTCTTGTCTGACTGTCTGTGTCAGTCTGTATGTCAGTCTGTCTGTCCGTCAGTTGCCTACCTCGGAATCACTCTGTTGACAACTCTCTGACTCTAAAGATCTCCTCAGTGTTCCTGAGAGCGACAGTTATTTCAGATGGTTCTCATACAACTGGGAGAACGACCGTCAACTTCTCAGATCGAAGCCATAATAAGCCAAACTGATATAGATGGTAAGTTTTTGTCACCTTCCTTCAGCTTAAGCTTCAGTATTATTTTTTGAATTTGTCCTTCATAGCTGAAACCCTCGAGGAAAGTAGTGTGGTGTTAAGTGACGATGCTTAACACGAGCATGGCCGTGGGGTCGAGGGGACAAGCCTTTTAAACATTCCATCTCTTTAAAGCCAGCCTATTGAAAGCAGACTTGTACGAGATGATGTAAATCGGCCAGCTCCCATATATGTCAGTGCTTGAGCTAAAGCGGCTCAAAAGCCGCTTGGATTCCAAATGAAAAACGGATATGAGGCGCATCCCAGAGGAAGACTGGCACAACCGGATGCTTCTTTCATCTTTTCGGCTGTATTGATCCTATTCTCGGACTGCTAGCTAACCAGTTATGTAAACCAAGATGCTTCTTGAGCATTCCCACTCCCAAGCGAATTGGAGCTCAATTTGTTCCACTCGCTCCCAAAGACCCATTATGTTGCTGAGTGCAGTCTCGTAACGTAATATAACGCGGGCATCTTTTACGTGTAACATCAGGCTGTTTCCCAAGGGATCGCCAACGTTCAAAGTCCACGCGTTTCACTCCGAAGTGCTTATGCATCAGATTAGAGTCACGAAAATATCCACTCGTAAATGCAGTGAATGCAGCGACGGGGGAGGGGGGCAAATCTTTCTCTGAAAGGACAAAGAACGACTGAGGTTTTGCAGCTGGGTAATCTCTTTGCGGGATACAACATGGCCCGTACAATAACCTGAGGGGCCACCGAGTATGACCCCCAGAGAATCGAGGAGCATATGGATGTGATTTAGCAAGTCTGGTGGGATACTGTGGATTGCGATTACCCACTTCAACTTACACTTCATTTTTGCCTTCAGACTTGAAAATTCAACGACTTTCCTTATGTTCAGGCAATGGATGTATCGAGATCGACGAATTCCTTCAAGCTTTACGAAAAACTCTGGTAAATCCCCGTGAAGAACGAGAACTACGAGAAGTATTTGCTGTACGTTTAAATAGTTTATGCTGATGACAATATTCGTGTTGCGGGTGTTATTATCGTTGTTGTTGTTGCTGCTGCTCTGCAGTTGTAATTACTTCTCCAAGTGAGAGCTTACGTAGATCTAGTCGACATCGGTCAAAGAAATGGAGTGGTGTGTGGGAGGAATTTCCACGTATGGTGGATTATCCTGCGCACCAATCACAGGCTTCCATCAACCGCACACATACACTTGATGTCGTCGGAATACGGCAAGGCAGTGCCAGGACGCATGGAAAGAATCCACTCGCGGCGTTTTCTATCACTAGTTGTTTTCCACTCAAAGCGGCCTATTGGTAGAAAACGCAGCACCGGGTGGCTCTTTTCACGCCTCTTGACACCTCCCGGCCGGGGTTGCGACGATGTCAGCTATATCATCTACACCAGCACAGGCACAACATAGTAGCTCAATCATGTGAACTACCAAAAAATATCGTGCATGCTTATAGGTATTTGACAAAAATGGCGATGGAATGATATCCGTCGATGATTTGTTGATGGTAATGCAATCATTGGGTAAGAAGCTCAGCGAAAATGACGCTCGTGAAATGATCAAGGAAGGAGACGTGGACAGGGATGGCTTGATCAGTTTCCACGGTGAGAAACCAAGTATAGAGTTCTCCGACTTTGTGAGAACGTCTGTCACCCGGTCACCATAGAATTATAGGAAGTATAGAGCACAGGGCACGTCATTGGTTGGGGGGGTTCGGTAGAGTCCTACGACCCACCCCACTTTCTTGGGAGGGGGGGGGAGGGGGTGGTACGACACCCCTGGTTCCCTCCTCATCGAACTGTAGAGCGGGAGGGGTGAGGGGAGAGTAGTAGTGTGGATATCATGAAACAGGAAAAATCATGAAAAGTCAGAAAGTCAGCAAAGTCAGCAACCTCCTAGGCCAGAGGGAAATACGACCCTCACCCCTTTACAACGTGTGTGTAACATGAAAAATCAACCATCAAAATGACTTTTTCGCCCAATATGACCACCTTCCAACGACCACAACACAAACATGCCCCCCGCCCGCGTTAGAAGATATCCGCCAACAAAATGCTGCCTGATAGAGTAGGCACCAAAGATACCACAAAACCAACGAAATAGCCGCGCATTTTCAAACTTCTCTTACATTTTAGAAATTTTTAAGTGCAAGACTCACTGAGCTAATCTATTTAAATAATACAGTTCTTACACCAGATTTACCAAGTTACAGGTATCATCCAATTCTCTGATCCGATCCCTCTAGAATTACCCGCTTTTTGTGGATATCGGGCGACGCATTCATTTGTACGGTGCGCTGCGCGAAAGACTCTGACACATTGCAGGCTCGAGCCTGTTTTGTTTTCGATTGCCTTTGAAGGAGGGTGCAGTACCGCGACTGGACTATTCGAAACTCACTCTCTCGTGAGGAAGGTAGATGCGTGCGTCCGGAGTGGACACTGTGCCAGATTTCGCGGCGCCGGAAGTTGTTTACGGGTAAAGGACATAAGGCGCAGAGTTTGGCATTCGTGTGTGCATCCTCTGTTTTCCGCTGGGACTCCAGCCTTCCTTACGACGCTACCTTTCGCCCGTCAGTAGGCTCTTACCAGCAAAGTAATGCCTCCAAGTCTATGTAGTACTGGTCCTCTGATGCTGTGGTCGAGCACTAAGAGGTTGTGCTTCTCTCAATTGTCTTCTTGTAAAGTATAATTTGTTATTACTCGGGAATGCAAAAAGATGGACATCGTCCTCGCCTGTGTTCGCTGGTTCTTTTTCGCCGTCTTTACGCTCCACCCTTGTCTCTTGTATATGCGCTCAGGCTATGAGCGAGACTGCACGACTCTGTTATCCCACAAGCGTTGCCCTTTGACAGGTTTTCTCTTCATAGATGGTTCACTTGGCTAATTTCCTTCCACATTTCTGCAAAATCACCTGGGCTTTTTAGCGGACCGTGCCTTTGAAGCACTTCTTCTTCGTCAGAATAGGTCACCCTCATTATTTTTAAAAAAAAAACAAAAAAACACGCAAAATAAAAGCCTGAAAAAACATCGCGACATTCAAGGCAAAGGTGAACCCTATACACGGGTAACCCAGAAGACAGGCGGACTCTATCGTTTCAGAAGATAGGGCAGTTGTGAAGGTTTTCCTACGAATTTTACTCCATTTCTTACAGAATTCATCATGCTTATCAAAGGACGAACATGAATTGTGAAACGAAAGCGACAACTGATGGGTGGACCGAAGCCGGTGCAATGCGCTTAGTTGTCTCGCTAGAAAGCCCTACATATCTTGATCTGTCACATATTTCTATATTTATTCCTAATTTATCACATAATTTGCCTCAAGCATCTATCACTTCTGTTCTCCTTCAGGCTTCATTTGTTATCTATTTCGGCTTTTATGCAATGTTATAGGTCTTCAGAGGAACGGTGAGCTATGGGCAAAAGTCTGACTGCACGCGGGACTCGAACCCACACACCCTCATGGCCTTTATGCCATAGCCTCGAAGGATCTGAGGCCTTACTTCCATTTTGATATTAAGCTATGAATTACATCTGCTCAGAGGCACTTGGTATGGAACCCATGGGATCAGGTCATCTTCGATCAGTTCAGGATGTAGTTAGGTACAGTCCTGTTTGCTACGGACGTTGAGGGAAGGGGTTTGGCGTGGCGCTAGCCTGTTCCCCACCATTTGTGGTCGCCTGCCAGCTGCCACAAAGCTAGCGTCGCGTCAAACCCAGCCCTTCCTCTCCCCTAAAACGCTCCACTGTACGCAGCGGACAATCGAATATCAAATACATTATACCGGCTTTGGTGGAAAGAAGACGCAGGATCGGCTGAAGCTTTGTACCACACTCGCTACAACGCCAAAACGTATCACCCGACGTTTTCCCCTAATGGAACACCCCCACAGGTCTACCGGATGTGGCTCAGAACATCCTAGGCGCGAGCAGACTAGCGCAGTAGGTATTTACCTAACTCGTCAAACTGATATGCGGAGATATTGCGACCTTGAATTAGCCAGATCCTAGTGCTAATGGCGCGCTGGTGACACCTTTCGAAAGGCTTACGTAGTCATCTTGGGTGAACTTGAATGTGCCGAACCACTGGACCGGCTTGTCCCGGCTTAGAGCAACGCTGCCCATTCAGGTGAATGCATCATATCGTATGAAGCGCACTTGAATGCCTTCAAAATCCTTTGCGGAGTGGCATCAGAATCTTCTTTCAGGAGTGCGCCAGGCGTTTGGCCTCCACTCAGGATCGCTGTCACACTTTGACGTCTTCAGTAGACAGCAAACGTGTACATCCGGTATTTCATCCTCTATGCAAGTTCGGTACCCATTTGCTGACCTGTAGGAATGAAAGCCATTGTTTACTCAAACGAGATTCAAATCAAAGGATCTTGGTGTGCCAAGGAATAACTGGCTCACAGGACCACATTTACCCACCCAAAT
>MU950571.1:0-17421 GCA_036418165.1 Cooperia oncophora
GACAACTGATGGGTGGACCGAAGCCGGTGCAATGCGCTTAGTTGTCTCGCTAGAAAGCCCTACATATCTTGATCTGTCACATATTTCTATATTTATTCCTAATTTATCACATAATTTGCCTCAAGCATCTATCACTTCTGTTCTCCTTCAGGCTTCATTTGTTATCTATTTCGGCTTTTATGCAATGTTATAGGTCTTCAGAGGAACGGTGAGCTATGGGCAAAAGTCTGACTGCACGCGGGACTCGAACCCACACACCCTCATGGCCTTTATGCCATAGCCTCGAAGGATCTGAGGCCTTACTTCCATTTTGATATTAAGCTATGAATTACATCTGCTCAGAGGCACTTGGTATGGAACCCATGGGATCAGGTCATCTTCGATCAGTTCAGGATGTAGGTATGCACAGTCCTCTTTGCTGCGGCCACTGAGTGAAGTGGGACATCTGAGGGAAGTGCGCCGCAAGCCTCTTCCCCACAATTCGTAGTCGTCTGCCAGCTGGCACAAAGCTAGCGTCGCGTCAAACCCAGCCCCTCCCCTCCCCTAAAACGCTCCATGGAATGGACAATCGCATATCAAATAATACCGACCTTGATGGAAAGAAGACGTTGGACTGGCTGAAGCTTCGTACCACACTCATCTACAGCGCCAAAACGTATCGCCCGACGTTTTCCCCCTGAATGGAACACCCCCACAGGTCTACCGGATGTGGCTCAGAACATCCTAGGCGCGAGCAGACTAGCGCAGTAGGTATTTACCTAACTCGTCAAACTGATATGCGGGGATATTGCGACCTTGAGTTAGCCAGATCCTAGTGCTAATGGCGCGCTCCTGACACCTTTCGAAAGGCTTACGTAGTCATCTTGGGTGAACTTGAATGTGCCGAACCACTGGACCGGCTTGTCCCGGCTTAGAGCAACGCTGCCCATTCAGGTGAATGCATCATATCGTATGAAGCGCACTTGAATGCCTTCAAAATCCTTTGCGGAGTGGCATCAGAAATCTCTTTTCGGGAGTGCGCCAGGCATTTGGCTTCCACTCAGGATCGCTGTCACACTTTGACGTCTGCTGTAGTCAGCAAAAGTATACATCCGGTTGAATATTTATTTGTCTTCAAACTTCACACGAGGTTGTTAAGCACAGTAGTAGGCTAACGTTTCGGCACGATTGCCTTCTTCGGAGCCTGGAAGTGGAAACCAATTTATGATTAAAAACGTTAGCCTACTACTGTGCTTAACAACCTCGTGTGAAGTTTGAAGACAAATAAATATTCAACTACTATGCCGAGGTTTATCGAGAACCGGACATGGCGGTATACATCCGGTATTTCATCCTCCATGCAAGTTCGGTAGTTGACCCGAAATGAAGCCTGATTTACTCAAACGAGATTCAAATCAAAGGATTTTGGTGTTCCAAGGAACAACTGGCTCGCAGGACCACATTTACCCACCCAAAGTGTCGTCCACATGGTGGGGCGAAAAGGTACCGGACGCTGACTGCTCGTGCGCCTGTCCTCACCTTTATACATACGTCTAGGGCTCTCTTTCACCTGGAATCCTCACAGCTCTCGCAGCTACCCCCCCCCCTTGTGTGTCCTCAGAGCTGGGCTGCACACGTAGGTTACCCAATCTGACAGAAAAGAGGGGCAGGTTTGTATCCTGCTATCACAAAGTGATGTCGCATAAACATATTTTTGACAAGTTTTATCATGTAAAGTTCTGGCACAACTTACTTTCGGACAGTTCATGAGATCCACTTTGCGGCCTTGCGCTCAAACTAGCACTGTATTTCTTAGCTAGTTGACTCGACATCACCGCAAAGTAGAAGTCCTGGACATCACTCTTTTCGTTCGGACCATAGGCAACACTTATTCAGCACTGAATGTGCCTTTGCGAGTAGAACATTTCCGAAAAGCTACTTTCACTTGGTAGTAATGTCTATCTCTTCTGTCTGTTTCTTTACCGCGTTCTTGGATAAATTCTTGTTACATTGTACCTGAAAATACTATTCGACTTTCTGATAGACGGTTGGTTCTTTTGAAGACCACACAGACGCACACACACACACACACACACCCCATTGCTGTAAAACATACTGCATGAATATAGCCCTTATTGAACGAGGATTTTGATTACAGACAAACTCCGCAACTGCAACTCGTGCGTAATAAAGTCCAAATGTGAATTATGTAGTAGACGCTACTAGAATTACCTGTGGGGGGAAAAAGCAGACAAAACCACCGGCAACCACGTTCTAAAGGCAATACCTGCAATCATTCGTCATCACAGATAGAAGACTAGGGGTTTGCATATAGACGACAAGGTTCTGAGTAACTCGATAGTGAAGAAAAAAGCAGGAAAAAACATGCCAACTGCCCTAGATAGAACCCCATTACGATACCAGTTCATACGTGCCCAACGGACTCCATCTCCAACACTACCCCTCATCCGCTCGGCTGATTCTTCGCTGATCCGGTGCAAGGTTATTCGTCGCGGACCACACTACCCTCCCGACATATTTTCATCTTCCACTCCACAGCCCTGCCCACTTCACGGCAACCCGCCCACTTTTGAAAAATGGTCCAGATCGGCAAGGTAGAGCCCGATTTGGCAGGTGGGTCTCCCCTGTCACCAGGAACGAAAAACCAGGGAAACTTTGATCGCTGGAACGCACGGCCGAAGTGCTGCCGCGGCGAAGTCTGCATACTGTGTTCATACTTTACGTCAGCGTTCTGAGCGAACAGTAGCGTTGTCCGTGACTAGGAAAGTATCGGTGTTAGTTTAGCACTCCGAGTGTACGCCAGCGATTTCAGCGACTAGACGCGCAGCGCTTAAAACGCTGAAAAGATATTTATGCGTTTCTAGTAACTGGAAACGCCGGACTAGGCTCAAAACGCTGACGTAACTTATAAACGCAGCCTAACTGAAATACCTACAGTCTGCCATTTCCATTCAGAACTACAAAGCTATAGAAACAATTTTATGAAGGTACGGAGGTACATAAACATGTTACTAGGAACAAATACTCGGAAATCTGCAAAGAAAAATGAAAAGAATGCTTCAACGATATGGACTCATGGAGGTTACCTACTGCAAAATAAAAACAAAAAAATAACGATTAACAAGGGATAATGAAGACTTCAAGACAACAAGTACAACAACAAAAACAATATATATGGGAATAAAATATCTGGGTTATATCTGGGTTATATCTGGATTGAAAAGGAGAACTACTTAACTAATTTTGAATCTAACTATTTTGTATCTGCAGTACAATACACACACATGCATTACATAGAACTTCTAGTCATAGTGATTATCACGAAATGCTGAAAAGTCAAAAGATAAAGCACTATAAGCCAAATGCATATCACCGGATGAGTTATAGACAGGGTACAGCATCGTGATGTGTGGAATGGTTTTGAAGGTACCACCCCTCCCCCCTCCACCTAAATGAGGGTCTTGGTACGAACCCCTCAACACTCACCTACCAATTTCTCTCATTTCCCAGCCCACTTTTTCACCCAAAAATTCACTGTAGAGTGGGCGGGTGGGCAGGCGGTTGGGAGGGGGTAGATAGCACACATGAAACAGGAAAAATCACGCGAAAAGTCAACAACCAGGAAAAAATTTTCCCAACGCAGCAAATTTCTCTTAAAGGCACATACGACCCCCCCTCTCCCAACGACCAAATACGACCCCCCCCCCTTATGTGTTTGACACAACGATGCTGTACCCTGGTTATAGAGTACGAGACTGAGCAAATCAATGGTTAGGAGAGTAAGCAGTATATTTCAAGATTTTCGAGTGAAGTAGCATATTAAGATTCCTGAGTTGAGCCAGAAACTTTAGAAGGTGCTAGCAAACCTGCCATGCTTGTATAATCACGTATGCTCATTCTGTGATATTTAGAAAGATGAACAGCAAATCGAGCTCTCGCCGCAAACGACATGTCGCATGAATTGCAGCGATACGGTGTTATTCCTAAAATATCACATTGCTGTTTAAGAGCTTGGAAAATAGTTGGTGCCTCAATACAGGCATACTTTCCGAAAAACAGAAGAAACATGAGGCAGACATTGTTTTCTCCCATAAGCTCTGTTTACCCTATAAGTTCATATCACTATAGTGTGATATATAAGTCCACTCCTGACAGAGTGAGGTTCAGTTTTATGGAATTTGCGGTTGTATTCTCTATGTTACGACAATAAAGAAGCTATGCTACCCGTCGTGGACCACAAGCTTCACAGCAGACATCGTGTTGCAGCAAGTGACACGCTTAACACACCCGATTATCAAATCCCGAGTCGGCTTTCGCTGTCCTTTTACTTTTTATAAAGAAACATACCTTTGTGGTAATTCATGTGATCCTCTAGTAGACCAGGAGTAGTGAAAGCCTTTTCACACCCTTCCCAACTGCATACATTCTTCCTCGTCCTTCTATATTGAGAGTACGCTTTGTCGTGTACCTAAAACCGCATCCTTTGCATATTGAAGGGAGGGAAGTATCACAGGAAAAGGAAAGTAACAATTGGTCATATTATATTACTAGGTATATTGGATTACTAGCTGCTACAGATCATGAGAAAAGTCCACCGGAACCCTGGGATAAAATGTCCGTGACACACTCATACTGGACACAACCCTTCATCCGCAGCGAACAAGAATATACAGCTGATATCGCAGAATCAGGCGGAGCGGTGTTAGAAGACGCGGTTGAACCCACCCACAGCGTCTTCAATCACTGGTTGTTTCCTGCAAATACGATACTAACCGGTCACTATTGGTAGCGCCGCGAAGAGAGGAGGTGAGGCAGTACTTCCCACCCCTCATGACACCGCCCCGACTGATTGCGACGGTATCAATCATATTACAGATTACAAGAAAAACTATTGGAACCATCAGAGCAACACGTTTTTGTGTCACGTGAGTCGAGCACACATATCATTCCATATGCAAACATATCATCAATTGTCCCAAGTTTCTTAACCCCTCTTGGTCAAAAATTTTGCTGGCGCTTTTCCATTCACTTCCCTTCACGGCGATGCTAAAGAAAAAGCACGACAAGCAGCCTTCAGTCAGCAGAGTATGTTGGATAAGGGAAAGCATGAAGTTTCAATTCCCGTAAAGCAGACTGCGTTTTTTTTTCGTTTTGAGGTGGTCTTGGACTTCCGGAAAAAGGAAGCCTATTTTCTCAGGGCACACCACTGAATAAGTGGTATAGGGATACTGAGTGGAAGAGGCATCCCCCACCCCTCAGAATTGCTCAGAAGCTCAGAAGAAGAAACTCGCATCTTTTCTTCACTGCGCGGATTTCGACGAACTCGTTGTGGTGGCAAATCGCCTATATCCACCAGCTCACGGTACACGTCGGCTGACTTCCATCCAGCGGGAAAAATATTGTTCCCCCAGATATTTAGCCAGGCCCGATAGCTACTCTTTTTTCCTGATATTGTAGCAGGACCGCATACAGTCAAGTAGTCATAAAATCCTGCTGTTATTCGAACTGATGCACTTTCCGCTTACACGTTGACCGCTGCGAATTCTAGAAAAGATGTTGTGAAACTAACTGGACACAGACTATCCCATCCGACCGCCTCTCACATCTGACACTGTTTTTTGTCATTTTAAAAATCAGTAACGTATTACTTACACTACGTATGTGCCTCTTCAAAAGATATGGATTCCGATAGTATTTTCCACACAGAGCGCACTGCATACCTAAAGACGAAAGAGAATTATATACGAAATACTACACATTCCTTTACGGATCATACTATTAGGTTGTCCGGAAAGTTCTCAGCGTTGTGTTACTATTTTTTGTACATTCATTGCTGATTAAAAACTCATTCTCCCTTGCGTCTCAGTAGTACATCCTGAAGAGAATTTTTGCGCTATCTGATGGTATAATTGCCGTTTCACCATTGCTTGATAAACCCCTTTTCCCAAGACTTTTTGAAGCATGTCAAAAGAGCAACTTCGGACGATATTTTTCTTCAACTAAAATTGGTCAATCCGCAGTCGAGACAGCTCGACAAATTAACCAGGTGTGGGGGCCCAATAGTGTTGGAGAAAGCACCGTGCGACAATGGTTCGACAAATTTCGTTCTGGAGATTTCAGCCTTGAAGATGAACCTCGTAGCGGTCGACCTAAAGCAATATCTGACGAGGATTTTAAGGGGATTTTGGAGGCTGACCCATCCCAAACAGTTCGAGAGATTGCAGAAAAGCTAGGCGTTGGCAAATCCACTGTTGCGGATGGTCTGAAACGCATTGGGAAGGTGAAAAAACTCGACAAGTGGGTGCCCCACAATTTGAGTGACCGGCAGAAATTGGCACGTCTCGAGGTTTCTTCTTCACTGCTTTTGCGCAACAGAAACGACCCGTTTTTGGACCGAATTGTCACCTGTGATGAAAAGTGGATCATGTATGATAACAGGAGACGTTCCGGACAGTTGGATGCCGACGAACCACCGAGGCAATTTCCAAAGCCGAATCCTCACGAAAAAAAGATTATGGTCACAGTGTGGTGGTCATCGGCTGGTGTGATCCACTATAACTTTTTGTCACCAGGCCAAACCATCACAGCAGAGTCCTACTGTGAAGAAATCGACGAAATGTACCGAAAATTGCGTCAGCTGCAGCCAGCACTTGTCAACAGAAAGGGTCCGATTCTTGCATGACAACGCCCGCCCACACGTTTCACAAATCACTATCCATAAATTGAACGAATTGGGGGTTGAAGTTCTACCTCACCCGCCATATTCTCCAGACCTTTCACCAACCGACTATCACCTTTTCAAACATTTTCAGAACTTCCTTGCTGGAAAATACTTCATCAATCAGGACCAGGCAAAAAAGCCTTCGTGGATTTCGTGGATTCTCGACCACCCAGTTTTTTCTTTTGATGGGATTTATCGACTGCTGTCACATTGGCAAAAGTGTGCTGATTCGAACGGTGCTTATTTCGATTAAATCCGATGAGTATTAAGAAAGTTATGATCGTTTAAAGTGAAACACTCAAAACGCTGAGAACTTTCCGGACAACCTAATAAAAAGAACAAATAGTATCAGTCAATTCAGTATAATCAGTATCAGCATAAACAACTGACCAACACCATTCCCTTTCAGTTTTCCAAACGAAGGTTTCTCAGGGACATCAAGCTCATCGCAATCTGAAGGCAGATCGTCTGAATTGTTTGACGTTGACACACATTCTGATACCGATGCCGTTGTACAACTAGCCAACCGTCTGGTCACGGATACCGGCACTGAAGAGCCTGAAGGAAAATTCTCACTCCACTCATAAGATAAATGCTATAAAGACCAGACTCGCAACACATGCCTTCCTCACTAGGGACAAAATTGTGAATATCCAACATTATGCTGCCCGCGTTATCTGCAACCTTCCACAAATTCAAGAGGAAAGCTATACAGCCTCTGCCCACTTATCTGCGGCCCCTTGCCTTCTATGATGATTTATCAAGTTCTATCGGATGATGGAAAAAGAAATAACAGAAGGCGATGTTTTGTGGGTCAAAAGTCGTAGATTCAATAAACTCTATACGGATAGACCAATGACGTGAATGAAGTACCTATGCTCTATCTAAAGTGTGACTGAAAGCCAACTTACAACTCGTTTCCTCAAATTCTCGACCACTGGCGATTTCTTCGTGAGGACTACCGTCACATTCCCCGTGAACCGAACGCAAGTGATTATCCAGATCACCCAGCAAAATGTAAAGAGTGCAATCCGGCATTGGGCACAGTATTCCTCTTTCGTGAACACTGTAAACAATGTGAAAAATAGATGAAACAGTTACAAATGAAAATTCACCCACTTCATCAAATGTGCATTGAAATCTTCCAAATCATTCGTGATGAAGTCACAATGAGAGCATGTGAAGCATGAATCGTCTTCAGCCAAGGAAACCTTCGAATGCACGTCACGTGGACATGAGGACGGTATCCTTTCTGGGTGCATGGTTTGCAAGTGATGTCTGCAATGTCCAAATATTGAAAGGATAAGCTTCCCCTGGTAATAAGCCGTACCTTAAGCGCCTCCTTGCAACGCGCATATTGCAGCCGGCCACAGTACAAGCGACACCTTTTTCATGGTTAGAGACAGTATGCTTTCGAACTTCGGCAAGTATCTGAACTCAAGAGCTTTACCAGGAACAAACAGTCAGGCACAGCTCACGTCTGCGACCTTGAATAACCGGAAAACAGTCGAGGAGAAGTTCATTCGGACCAGAAAAATCGAAGAATGGAAGAAGGGGAATATTAAAGGCAGTGGGCACAATGGCAGACGTTATTGGCGCGAGGTATGGCCAAACACCCTCTCGCAGCTCTACCACCAATGACGCCAGCAATAACCGCTCGCCTCCAGCAGTCCTGCCCATTGCCTCTGAACTTTTGGCAAACCGGCGAAAAAATGCTAGATACGTATTCAGTTCGAATTCGGTTGGAATCGGAATATCGCTGATCAACTGTCTGAATCTCCAAATTCACAGACTGTGTGCCTTATTGACCTCGACATCAACAGGAAGAATTCTACTGACCTTGTTAGAAAACTGGCAATACTGACAACGATGAACTGTCGGGTGTTCTTTTGCGACATGCGCACGCAGTTCTGAGTATTCGTCGAACTTTTTCCCACATTTTGAGCACGAGTGTGAGCCTTAAGGAGAAAAGTATTAAAAAGGATAAAGTCTTCACCATAAATCAATCCCTTTGTGGGCTGCAGCACGCATTCTATTTCCATTCAAACCATAGTGGCTCACGTTGTGGCGGCCTAATACAATGGCTTGCAAGGGCCAGCCGATGAACCCGTCAGTGTTCTTATCCTCCCAGACGAATCCGGTACCTTTACAGCCCCCGGAGAGTAGAAGGGTTGGTTGGCCTAGATTCGACCCGAGATTTGAATAGAGGACCACGCGGGCAGTGAGTGTTCCGCTTGTCTTTACATAAACTCCGCTCAAAGAAGCAGAAACTACGAAAAAAAAGGATTATACTTCGATGCTAGAACCGCTGGGAGGACGGAAGACCGCGGCCTTTCTTGTCGTCAGCGCTCCCCAAGGCGAGACGTGTTGAGAGTAGGGAATCACTGCTCTAGTGAGAGGATGCAGACGAACCCCGGTGCCCATGTCTGTCTCCCACCTAGCTTCATTAAACCAATAAATCAACAAAACACACTAACGCACCACTATGTTTGTTGTGAATGTGACGTTTGATCTTGCTGGGAAATGGAGCAGAATATGTGCAGTGAGGACAGCTGAAACAAATAATAGGCAATATTAAAACCTCGAAAAAAGGCATATTCAGCGGAGCTCACCGATATTTGTTTGCTGAATCACGTGTACGCCGCTTAGCGTCCTCTGCGAGAATTGCTTTTCTCTCCTTGGTACCAACTTTGGGCAGAACACGACGGGGCTGGCTGACTTCTTTGAGTCTGACTACTCCGTATCGTTGCTTAATAAAATAAATTAATCTCTGTTGTAAGACTATTAGATTGTGGAACAGCCCAATCCCACTTCCCCAACAAATTGGAAGGAATCTGTAATACTAACCTGTGCACGAGATGTTAAGTGACCCAGTGTTCTTCGAATTTGCTTCCTTTTCTTCTGAGCCATTTGACTGGTCTGCATCAGCTCTTGTGTTCTTTCGCCCAACGATGTCTGAGCTGTTCCTCGAGATCTCAGGGGAGGTCTGCCGTGATGATTGTCGGGAAACCCTTTCCGGCGATGATATTGAGTCACTTGAGACCACACCACTTGAGTGCGGCTGGAGCAAGTGTACTTTCGCACGCGTGGCTGACATCAGTACTACAAGTGTTACAAGAAGACGGTGCTGCGTCAGGACGTTTACAACACCTTTGGCCATTCTGCGCAAGTCCGAAGCCAATGTCATTACAATTCGGATCTTCAAATGGACATCCCTTGATAGGTGAGTTCGGCCATGATCGATTCACACTAGTGCTCTTCTTCTGAAAATAGCAATACATTTCAGAGCGGATCGAATACAACCTAAAAAGGGCTCACATTTCCCTTCATTCGGCCCGGAGTGGTAACGTCGTCCACAGAAGAACTTGGTGCAATCTCGGAATACTTTGACTGCAACACATCACACGAACTGCTTCGCCTAGTATTCTTCCAAACTGGGGAGTCTAGAACAACCAATGGGTCACTAAATGAAGGGGTGCTTTTATTGGAGCCAAATGACAATGTCATGATGACGAAATATCTCCAGTACAGTGCAATATTGCATTCCACAAAATTTGACGAGGTACTGCGGATTTTACACCCCTTTGCAGTCTCAATGCATGAATGTGGCAGAAAAATGTGGCGAGGGATGGACGTTCCGCATTTGAAGGTTCCTAGAGGTCATGTTCGAAACTGACCAAATTAAAAAAGAAATAAAGTTGCCTGTAATGACATTGTAGGACCATCAGAACGAAAATTAGGGAGAAAAGCCAAAAACGACGAAAAGTCGCTTCTGTTGCAACCCAGCACGGAATTTCATAGAAAGACCCCCACTCAAGAAGTACGGCAACCATGGCAAATGCCACCAACCTATTGCGAGTCGCCGTTATTCGTGCATCTCCTTACCATTTCAACTTCTGTTCACTATTCAGCCGTAGCAATAATCAGTGACTCTGATAATCAAGGAATGAGGAGCGGTCGGCGTTGTGGAAAGGGGATTAGAGTTCCGGAGCAGCTCTTGCCCGGGTCACCCAGGCTTTCTACCTTCAACCAGTTTCCCTTGGAAAGACATTGAGACCGACCAAACTGCACTTTCCACTGCATAGGCCATATCAGCAAGCGGTTACGATTCTGAACGTGCCGCATTCCCAAAAGGATTCGCTAAGGACGATAGTTTTTATTACTTGAGAAATATGTTTGTCAAAACCGGAAACGCACTCTTCAGCTTCAAAGCATGAGGGAAGCCCCACGGATTCAAATGACCTGTTACTTGGTGACCGCGTGATGCACATAGAGCAGAACGTGGCCTGCAATGAAATCAGAAAGCAAAAAGCTGCTTCACTGGTCGAAGGGTTAGCACGCTAGCCACGAGAGCGTGCGGTCCAGGTTCTAATTCTAGTAAGGGTCAGGCGGTTTTACTATGGCTCAGAACCCTCGTGATAACACAAGAACAAGGTAAAATTCTGTACAATACTCACCAGAATCATGACGCTTTTTCCGCCGCTCTTTCTTTCTGTTCTCCTGCGTTACCCTCATTCTGAACAGAGTTGATATGTGTATCAGAAAACCCTATATTAGGTTGATGCATAAGTTCTTTTCCCCGACTTTTTTGTAAATATCTCAATAGCGAACCAGCCTGAAGATTAGAGGTATGCACCATCACCATCCACTACTCGACGCCAACGCTCAGGCAGCTTGTCGATTCCAGTCCCAGAAGGACGGGGGCTGGGACCCGAAGAAGGCCACAATGCCGCACAATCACCACTGTGACATGGTTTTGCACTGGTAATTGTGCGGCATTGTAGCCTGCAAATGCAGGGTGGGTGAGTGATAGCTAGTGTGGTGAAAGAGTATCATGTACACGTCACGCACACGTGATGACGAAATACCAACATCCATGCAAACGAAATACGGAAGGATCAAAACAGGGGGCCAGAAACATATGCATCAACCTAATACTACGATCATCAGCCGGTCAAACTGGAAACATGTGGTAGCGCTTGATACAACGCATTTGTAGGTAAGTCTTTCTCAAACTTTTTTTTGCAATAGTTTATTTCTGAACATCAGAATGGATACTATTTTACAACATAAGAAAACTAAGCAAAGCGGAAAACGATTGACAATTCATGAAAACTAGTCAACAAGAAACTTGGAAAATCAACAACAACTACAACTAGCGACAATAGTTACACATTGAGCACTTGTAAGGAGTCTGCTGGAAGTATCACAGTTGTACACGGTTTTGGTACCATCAGCAAGCATCAGTCCTCATCCGGGGGCAATAACGCGAACTCCGATTCATCACCCACCTGGAAACAATTTTCATATGACCTCACAACAAAGTGGAAATTGCTTTTTCCAAGGCTAAAATTTTCCGGTGCAACTCCAGTGAGGTGGACCATCTTCGGCATAATTCTCACCGCGTCTAGAACCAGAATAAATGTTTTATTTTGCTATTGCGAATAAAAGAAAATACGATGGGTGAACCACTGTCAAGACCTTACTTCGCCACTGAGGAGACTCGGCGACCCGGCCTTTTGGCCTATCGAGCGATTTGAGAAAATCAGCCTTTTTTGCGATTCCATGTCAAGGAAGTGGATGAGTATTGATGGCCGCCAGTCGCTAGCGGTCGCGGAAATTGGTGACCTGGCGCATCGACATGCATCCACTCCCTTGTGCGCTGTCGCTCGAAACGCCGGTGTCTCCCAAATCGCAGGAGGGCTCAATCTCTCAGAACGTCAGATAGCCGAATATCTTGAAACGCCGCATCGCTTATTCTCTGAGAACGCTGAATCGAGAAATCTCCTTAATTGCTGGCAGCCGGCACCAACTGATTTCCATCGACTATTTTGGCAGCAAACGCTGAATCTCCTCACAAGGGAAGGATACCAACTCGTCCTGGCCATTCAGAATGAGATGTATACTCCTAGAAGCGTCTTCGGACGCTGATATCAAATCTGGCTTCCAAATCTGCTAAACGATTCTAGGTGAGGAGTTACGGACCTTTTTTGGCTTACTGTGTGCTTAACATTGGGTGCGGCCGCCTGCTTATGGCTTCGCGCTTGGTAAACCCTTTCGTGCCCAACATGCCCATCGTGGCCGGTGGCGCAGTGGGTAAGTGGGTGGACTCACAGTCGTGCGATGGGGGTTCGAGTCCTTGATGCGTTTCGTAGTTTTGCTTTTCTTGAAACGTGCGCTCAACACTTGGGAAGTAGTTTTGCATACCTGTCCGACCACCAAGACAACTCCCTGCTCTTTATTGAGCCCCGCGAACGATTTTCGTGAAAAATTACACTTCTACCTAACTCGTTCATGCAAGGGACCAAATACACATGCATATCTGCCTGAAGTACGTGATCTGCGAAATTTCACCATCCTATAAAATGACGTGTGTGGGCAACGAAAGTTTCAACATGTTCGGTAGCTCTAATCACCCACGCACACAATATCAGCCAACACCTCTGCGACCGTGCCTACCATAACTAAAGTAATATTGGGCACTGTTGAACCACTCCTACCCCAGAAAGCTCAAAAAAATTTTATCGCTGAATGTCTACAGATGCAGTTCTATGCCCTGATCACGGTTTTAACCCTCGTTTCGAGCGCTGGCGTCATTTGGCGCCATTATGCACCAATTTGGCGCCCACCACTTTTTTCTCCAAAGTTGATGAAAACTTGCATATGGGGGTTAATTGAGGTCCTGATTAAGAATGTCCCACAGGTTTCCAGCGTTGGCGCGATTTGGCGCCATGATGCGCCAATATGGCGCCAAATTGGCGCATAATGGCGTCCAAATCGCACCAGCGCCTAGCGCGAATGCTGGTTCCGTAATCAGGACCTCAATTAACCCCCATATGCAAGTTTTCATCGACTTTGGTGAAAAAAATGGTGGGCGCCAACTTGGCGCAGAATGGCGCCAAATGACTCCAGCGCTCGAAACGAATGTGATATTCGTGATCTGGGCATCGAATTACACCTATAGGCAGACGTTTCAGCGAAAGGTCATTTTGAGTTTTTCCTGTCGCACGAATTAGTTGCTCAATGTCAAATTACAAGGTTGTCGACACACTGTACTACAACCTTGTAATTGACTGCGGGGAAGATAGCTCGTAGAGGACGACAATACGGATCCTCTCTGATCACGTGTGATGGCGATGAAGAAAGTTCCCTAGGAGCTAGAAGAACAGCTACGTCACTTTGGGGATGTAAAGGGCCCGACCCTTTCGCAGCGACTAGAAGAAAGTTGTACGTCTTTAGTCACCACCCATTGCCCACTTATGGGCTTCACTTTATACAAGTCCATATCAAGTATGCGTGTGGTTTAAGTGAATGAAGCCATTGCCTTCTACCGTTCGAGTGCGAAAAAGTCGCATTAATTACAAAAATATATGAGTTAAATAAAGCTGCCATACCAACGCTATGAAAATGAATGCTTTCACTGAAGTCAAAATGAAACCCCTCTCAAAATTCAACACATAGGTCTAATAAGCCCAGCAGGAGGGTCTGGTGGTCGTACAGGTATGCAAAACTACTTCCCAAGTGTTGAGCGCACGTTTCAAGAAAAAGCAAAACTACGAAACGCATCAAGGACTCGAACCCCCATCGCACGACTGTGAGTCCATCCACTTACCTACTGCGCCACCGAGCCACGGTGGCGGTTGGGTCACGAAGGGTTTACAAGCGCGAAGCATAAGCAGGGGGCGCACCGCAATGGTTAAGCACAGTAGCAAAAAAGGTCCGTAACTCCTCACCCAGAATCGTTTAGCAGATTTGGAAGCCAGATTTGATATCAGCGTCCGAAGACGCTTCTAGGAGTATACATCTCATTCTGAATGGCCAGGACGAGTTGGTATCCTTCCCTTGTCAGTCGCAAAGTATAATGCGACCTAACACTCGTTCAAACCTCCCTCCTCTAAGCTTCAGCTCTAATTTCATCCAGCAAGAACCAGAAAATGCGGAGAAACGAAGCCTGTTGGATCCCGTACTTTTGACAAACTCAGTGCAGCATTGAGATCACTGTGTTCAGCGCGTACAGACCCCCCCCTTACTTTATTCAGGTTGGACTTCCAACTGGAAACATAAGAATAATGATCTCATGCTGTATTTCTATTTCTAGCAACTATCCAGAAGACAACCATTTCCCGGTCAGAAAACAATGTGCTGTAGAGAACACAGAACTATTCTCCATAAGTAGAAAAAAATAACTGCAGAAAATCCAACCATCTCATTTTCTTCCGGCGGCAATAGACCAAACATTTCTGCTGCTTTCTCCCTTTCGTCGTCAGTTTTCAGCCTAACGACTTCTCCTTTAGGAATCTCCGCTAGATCAGCGTTGCTCTCGACATTAGAATCCTGAAGCCACTTCAGGATAATTTTAATGTATATCCTATTTTTAGACTTAAGTAACTACCCAAGTACCTCAGCACACAGCCTCTGTGCTATCCAGTTCGGATCCCTGTGCTTCAGTGCTATCATAGCTTCAACAGCACGACTGAAATTATCTAAGGTGCTGCAGTCAGGTGGAATTCGATGGTCATATACACCATCAATTGAATGAATAAGTGCAGTTAACCGAGAAAAATCTGAAGGAACTGAAAAGAGACAATCAAGGTAGAAATGTGAACATGAAAATTCTGAGGCTCGTTTTTCAAAAAAGCACCTACAGAAGTTCAGGACATGAACTCACTTTCTACTTCAGGAAGTCCTAGCATCGTTAACTGGCTAGGAGATGCTGGGGAATAAGGAAGGCGACAAATGATATATTTATTGAGCGCAGCAGTTCCAGTGCACTCCTAAAAAAATTTAAATCTTTACTTGCAATCAAAACGTATTGCAAATAGGCTTACCCTGATAATCATGTTTATTGCAGGAACGAAGAGATCTGGAAAAGGGCGTCGCTGTCGCAGATTTTGGCCATCCAGCACTAACTGAGAGCACGGTGATACAACTATTAAACACGTGAGATGCTCGACAAATCGAATCAAGAAGCCAACGATATGGACGGATAACTAAATTATTCTAAAATTTCTACTAGAAAAGGATGTTCTAGTGCAATTACACTACTATGGGAGAGAACAATAATGGCTGTCACTTGATCGGGAGGGGAAAGGGGGGGGGCACGGGATAGAGCGACCAGGGAGACAGTCAAGACATTCGCCGCTCTGTCGCGCACGGGGAGGGGGCTTTCTCAGTTTGCATCAGCCTGTCTACTGGAACACCGGATTTCAAGTAGACATCGATATCGTAGATATTTAGGGCTATTTTTGATTATAGACCATTTACGACCTAGAAACTTCGTTATTTGCGAGCGCGACGTCGCACGCGACGCCAAACCAGCGCAGCGAATTACCATCATATTGTCACGTACCCGCGCAACCATCCCTGCCCTTTTCTGCTGGGTCGCACCCTCCCTTCAAGGATCCTTCCTCCAACAGGGAGGCGTGATCTGGTCCTGCTGATCTGTTGGACTGCTTGGTCCCTTTATTCGCGTATTTTCTGCTCATGTCTAGCCTCCTCTATTTAGCATTCTTTTACTTGGTAACCTCGCAACTTTTCACAAACCGTGACTCACCTACGCAGTTCCCCCTCAGAGAAGCAAATACCCTGGTCCACCATATGTTCTTTCGCAACTACATGATCTAGCAGCCGATTTCTCTTAGTGGCCTGCTCCGACCACAGGGTTCGCTACAGGTTCAAATAATAGGACAAACAGTCATGTGACTAAATCTGCCGCCTGAACTCTCCCCGCTGTAGCGCCAAAAATGTGAGTATTAAAATAAGACAGGTATGGAGGCATTGAAGACACAAAAAAATCTAAATGGATGTGGGAACAGACAGACAGACAGACAGACGACACGACAGAAAGAGAGAGAGAGAGAGAGAGAGAGAGAGAGAGAGAGAGAGATGTTACCAACTCATTTGTTCTCAATGAACACTAGACTGATTTTTAACTAGTGAGTGTACCTTTGAAAGAGAGAACTGAAAACCTACCAGCATTACTCATTTCATGATAGTCCAGAAGAACAGTGACCTCTGCATGCTTTTCCAAGACACGGCTCAGAGCAAGTATTACTGCAGAGTGCTCAGCACAATCATCTGGCGTCAGTATAAGGACCAAAGGTTTCACTTGGAGCTCTATTTCTCGCACTTGTACCGGTGCGCGTCGCGTCCGTCGTCGTAAAACGAGTAAGTACAATAGGCTACACGATGCTACACCGAAGAGCATACCTGAAATAATACCTCCTCAGGTTTTTTTTTTTCATCGAAGCAACTTATCTCAAACGACTCCTATTTCTTGTGCACGCAGACGGAAGAGAAACAGCATAACTTTTTATCCTAACTTCGATTAGCTGTTTAGGTCAACAGTTTTGTTCGCTGCGGATCATGGGGTGTGTCAGACGGGATGGGTTGTGCGGCGCCAAACACATTTTCTAACAGTATTAGAAGCCAACAGCAACAATACTATGTATATCAATCATATCGCTCGTGTCAGCCATTTCTCATATCGCTCGTGTCAGCCAACTGCTATCGCTTACCCCTTCGACATTTGCGGTACACTAGTAACACCCGTTACTTCTTTCTTCTTCATAATCATTTCATGGCTCAAGGAGCTTGTTATCGCGAAGCCTCCCTCCTTATTGTTTTCTTTCTCCTTCTCTCCTTATCTTCTCTCTCTCTTTCTCTCTCTCTCCCTCTCTCTCACTCCATTTTTCTTCTCC
>MU950576.1:0-15872 GCA_036418165.1 Cooperia oncophora
AGGTACACTCGAAATCACTGAGATGAGGTGGGCGTGGCTGCGTACTTACTGAACGTCGTGGTGGCTATGCTTTTGGAGAGATATTTTCATTTTGACCCAAATGTGGTCACGTCTCTGTCCAACAAAGAACAAGATGGCGGTTGTCTCAAATTGAAATATCCCACGAGTAACCAGTTCTGTGCCATGTTCGAATGCCACGCCTACCCCGTCTCAGGGATAAGGAGTATACAATGCGAGGTACATCCCTGAAAGCGATCAATCAACGGCAAAAGCTTTATATTTTTATTACATAGTAAACTACGCAGAATGGCGAAGTGAGCGACTGTGATCACGAGCATTGATAATCCAACAACAACTCGAGAAATAAAATAAATACATATCACAGTGAAACGTTGAGGAAGTTGCAACAGTGGCTAGGTTCAATTGACTTTGTGCTGCTTATATCTTCTCGTCGGCTTTCTGAACCCTTGAGGTGAATCTGCGAACAAGAGACGTCGATGTCACAGGAGCGCTTCGGGAACTGAACACGACGATTGACGATTAGAACAGCCAATACAAAAAAGCAAGAGAAGCTGAATGCGTACTGCAAGGCAGATGTCTCAGATACAAACCCGGTCGAGGTCCTTTGCGTGTCCAACTCTTCAGTTAGAAGTTTTTCGATCTTCGACAAAAGCTTTCTGGAAAACAAGCAATTTTAGGAATGACAATGCCTGCCTTTTGCTGAAACTGTGATCTGAAGCTGGGCAGTACTAGAAACACATTACAGGCCTTATAGGTGTCATCCCTTCTTCGCATCAAAATTTTGCGAAGAAGGTCGCATTCGCATAGAATGTTCCACTAGAAGAAGCATAGCGAGAACCACTGGCCTTGTAACATGATCCTTAACCCTCTTACGCGCTCTTCATTGCGTGGTAGACGTGTGCTCTCTTGTCGCTCATTCATCGGGTCTCCATCCCGTGTGCTTAGTGCCTCTTCGCCTTCCGCATTTCGTCAAGGGCTCAAAACCGAGTGCAAAAAAGTGCAGCCTATGCGAGTCTTTCTCGGGATGTTTCCACTTGTTTCTTGAGCTTTGTTCCTGATTGAGAAGCTGACTAGCGCCTAGTCATTTTTGAAAGGCTTTACTCAGGATTTGCGGCTTTAAGGTTTCAACTAGTCGCTACACGATAGTTGACAGAGATCGCAATTGGTAGAACGAAATGGTGACTTGCGCTAATACAAGTAGGCCGAGTTATTAGCAGAACTCGACCCTACAGCTCGCAAATGCCGGGCTAGTGTGCTAACCATTACACCGCCAGGGACTTTCGGCTGAGCTTTACATCGCGGGGTAGTCTTTTAGGGTCACCTCTTCAGCTATTAGGTTGTCCGGAAAGTTCTCAGCGTTTTGTGTTACTATTTTTTGTACATTCATCCCAATGCGTTCCGGACAGTGGTTGGATGCCGACGAACCACCGAGGCAATTTCCAAAGCCGAATCCTCACGAAAAAAAGATTATGGTCACAGTGTGGTGGTCATCGGCTGGTGTGATCCACTATAACTTTTTGTCACCAGGCCAAACCATCACAGCAGAGTCCTACTGATGGAAAAAAATCGACTAAATGTAGCGAAAGCGTCACCTGCAGCCAGACTTGGTCAACAGAAAGGGCTCAAGATTTTTTGGCATGACCCGCCACACGTTTCAAACCACTACCCATAAATTAAACGAACTTCCGGATTAGTAATTCTACATCACCCACCAAGGACATTCATCAAGCGACTATCACCTTGTCAAACATTCTTCAGGGAACTTCCTCACTGGAAAAAATACTGTATCAATTCGAGCGGACCAGACAGAAAAGCCTTCGTGGATTTCATGGATTCTCGACCACCCAGTCTTTTCCTTGATGGGATTCATCAACTGTGTCACATTGGCAAAAGTGTGCTGATTCGAATGGTGCCTATTTCGATTAAATCCGATGAGTATTAAGAAAGTTATGATCGTTTAAAGTGAAACACCCAAAACGCTGAGAACTTTCCGGACAACCTAATACCACCAAAGTTCTGAATGGGAGTTGAATCATTACATACACAAACACTCAAAATCTATGTATCTCAACCCTTTGACTACTTGTGGATGAGCGCCTATCTTAAACTTTGAATACTCTAATAGGATTGTTTGCGCGTTCGTCATAAATTGCTCCTTCAAATACGGTCTTGCCTGGAACAGTAAATGCGTAACATTTGAAAAAGTAGAGCAATCATCCAATGAAAAGCCAATCTTGGAAATTCGAAAAGTAGAGTTACTGACTCGAGGTGCCACACCCCCCTTCCCCCCCCCCCCCCAAACCCCCCGAACATACCTCGTTAAATTCTAAAGATCACAGTCCTCATCATTACGGACTGTCGGGGCGGCACAGCCGCGCTGCACTGTGACGCGACAGCGGCTGCGGCTCGGTGACGGTGAATCAGCTGATTTCGATGGAATTCGGCTGCAATTCCTACTTTTTTCAGCCTCCCCAGTCCACCTCTTCAAGTTTCTAAAAGTGGAGGTGAGTTAATTCTGAACAATTCTGAATTTGCACTGCTCCGACTTTCCTTTTACCTTATGCTGCTTTTCCTTGTTATTTTGCCTTATTTTACAAGCATTTATTCTAATGAGCAGTACCAATTCAAAAATTCGTCAGAATAGCTCACCTCTCTTGTAGAAGCTTGAGAGCTGAAAACGTGGGAATTTGCAGCCGAATTCCATCGAAATCAGCTGATCCCGTCACCGAAGCCGCAGCCGCTGTCGCGTCACAGTGCAGCGCGGCTGGCGACAGTACGTAAGGATGAGGGACCTATAACGAGGCAAAGCGTCCGAGGGGAGCAGAACTAAGGCGTCTCTCGTGCAAAGCCATGAAATTTCTAGGTAGAATCGTCAAAGCTCTTTTCGCGTAGATGAATAGTTGAGTTTCAATCCCAGCGGTCGAATCGTTAAAGGCAGAGTTGTTCCCGATGCGGGGGGGCGGGTAGTACTGGATTTGCCAACTTCCGCTGATTCCGGGGTTTGGTCACTTTGTTTATTTGAAACCAGCACACAAGGAGACGTAGATGCGATGGAAAGACTGCAGACTTGTGGCAGTGGAATGAAATCGGTCTCACCACATACACGTTTCTTGATGCGGAATCTACAAGTCAACTCTTATCGCATGAAATGTCATTCGCTTTTGCGTAGATTAAGCAATGGAGCTCAGAAACTGAGTACTCCACACAACACTCCTGTCAAGTTGCTATGGCGGCAACATATGTGGCAGTAATCTGCATGGATAGCATTTATCTCGGTGTGATTAGTCTGGACGAGATGATGCATGAAATTGTTACTATAGCGATAAATGAGGAAACTTGTTGCAGAATTGGTGATCTTAAGGGATGAAGTAATGTCGGTAACAATAACTCAGAAAAGAAACCAGGTTGCCTCGATTCTTCATGTCAAAATTCAACTTTTTTCCAATAAACATCGCCCTGTGACTTGAGATGAGCATTTGAAACTACCCCGTTGTTTTGTATAAGGGCACCCGGTCTATGAGCCGCAATTCTGTATGAAGGGTATTTTTTCTTGAAAAAAATAGTGATCTAAAGTCAGAGCATGAAAGAATGTAAAAAATACTGAAAAAGCAGTTGTGGAGTTCAGAACGTTTCGTGGGCGTTTTACGCGACCATGTATTACATACCCTCGTAATCCGGGCAGTTGTTAGGGCGTCGTCCCGGCGCAGCGCGGGTCCAGGAACTATTTTGCTCTTTTCCAGGCTAATTTAGTCATTTTTTCCAACTTTTCACTGTTTTGGCTACTTTTCCCAGATTAGCAGCTCCTTATCTTCACAAGGTGGAAAAAATGACTAAATTAGCCTGGAAAAAAGCAAATAGTTCCTGGCACGCGCTGCGGCCCGTTGACGACCGCCCTAATCAACTGCCCGGATGACGAGAATAGTGCAAAATTTCCTCTAGAAAGTGGAGTAGTTCGCCCACCGAGCGTGTAAGGCAAGGGAAGCTGTGGAACAAACAGGCTAGAAGTGCGGAGCACAGCAGGCTCAGAGGCACAGCATTCTGAAAACCAGGTTTATTAAGTGGCCCGCGACACGCAGCGCAGAGAGGGACAGAGTGAAGACATCCTTAAATGACCTGAGACGACCAATGGGTGTGAGCGAATCCATTTCACAATTCTTTCATTGATTCAGCCACAGTGAGGGAATGGATAGTGTCCTAGCTTCAGCTAAACTCGATCCTACTTGCAGGATATATTTGATGCTCCACTTGTATCTGAAGTCTTGTTCGCTTCCGAGGATAGGGCTCGTCAGTGCGGCCTAGCTCTGCGTACGCCAACCGTTTTTGCCCACCAATTGTTGTCACTTACTCGCCTTAACAAATGCTGGAGAACTGTTGTTGGCATCGCAAACCAAGCCTACTGACACTCCCCAGCCTTCGCAGCGAACAAGACTGTATATAACACAGCAGCATCCGCAGCTAACAAACGATACATATAAAGGATAAAAAAAGGATAAAGTCTTCGCCGTTGATCAATCCCTTTGTGGGATGCGGCACGCATTCTACTTCCATTCAGAATCGTAGTGGCTTATTGAATGCGATGTGGCCTATACAATGACTTGCGGTGGCCAGCCGATGTACAAGTCAGTGTTTTATCCTCCCAGACGAATCTGGTACCAATTTACCGTCCCCGGAGGGTAGAAGGCTTGGTTGGCCTAGGCGGAATGAAAGTAAAAAGATATATAATATACAAAATACATAGAATTTCTTACGGTGACACACGTGAGTTCAGTTGACCGCCGAGTTGCTGAAGGATGTCTATCGTCCGGTCGTGGTCTTCCGTAATGGCTCCGGCTGCTTGAGCTGTAACCTGCACTTCGTGTACACTTTCGCGGTCTGATTGTAGTTTCTACTGAAATGATGAAGAGAGCTTTTATCTTCTTTTACAGCTGTAATTTTAGGTAATTTTTAGTTTAATTCGAGCCAAAAGCGATCGACTGTTTATGATTAAAAAATTATTCCTTCCTGCAAATTCAATCGCCAATACTTCTCTAGAGTCACTAGAGCTTATATAAAGATCGTACATCCCAATCTCACAGTGAAGCAGCGGGAGGGGGGGGGCTATGATCGAACATCGTCTCCACAAATAGAGAGCATTGATAATGAAATGGAATTTTGTGTTTATACCCTCCGGACACGCGGTGGCTGCAGCGACAGCAGGTGGCACGCCGCTTACCACTCGCGCGGCGCCGGGTTCGAATCCCGGGTCGACACCCGCCCAGGCCAACCAAGCCTTCTACCCGGGGACGGTAAATTGGTACCAGATTCGTCTGGGAGGATAAAACACTGACTTGTACATCGGCTGGCCACCGCAAGTCATTGTATAGGCCACATCGCATTCAATAAGCCACTACGATTCTGAATGGAAGTAGAATGCGTGCCGCATCCCACAAAGGGATTGATCAACGGCGAAGACTTTATCCTTTTATCCTTTATACCTCCGAGAGTGCCGTTACTATTTGAAATGATTTGAATCCTTTGTCCCTGCTAAGTTATACCGATATCAAGAATACTGTATATGGCCTTTAAACGACACAGACACTTTCAATGAAGTTGCCGCAATTTGCGAATTTTTGTAACTTTGTTCGACGTCGTTCTTTTCACAACCATTCTTCACAAAAACGTAGGCGCACTCGTAGCATGTGCAGACTGTAGAGGCCCCACACTAAGGCGTAAGTCCAACCCCTTTGAGTACACCCACTTTGCGTCTTCCGCGTCTGAGCATCTTCACCCCCCTTCTCCGGAATTTCCTCTTTTTCAGTAAATGTAACAGCGGGGTCCGCCTATTATTAGACAGCACCGCGCACTTCAACTCAAAGGATCCAGATCAACAGGGTATGATTTCGCTCTCACTCGCAACAAGCTTCCCCTGATTTTTCGTTCCGAGTAGAGAGCGAGACCATACCCTTTCAGTTGAGACCAACCTGTCGATTCGAATCATTCGTCAAATGTGTGCAAAGATTCTGGTCCGAGAAAAGAGTGATGTCCCGCAAAAAGGCGCAAAAGTGGGCGTGGCCAGAGGAACGGGGGTTAGCGTGTCAGTGTATATGATGCTACATCTACGAGATCATTCGTTTTGCTGGAAAGAATATCAATGTTGAAAAATGGACGTTGAAAGTTGCCAAAAGTTCCAGAAAGCGATATTTGAACTAAAAAAGTGCAGCGGAGTCGTTATCAGTTGAGGCGGTGCTGCCGAAACAGGAACAGCACAAAAAAAAGCCGGAGGAATACAGGAGGGGACATTTTATTGAAATTCTGATCGGACATTTCTACCACCATATTGAAGAGCATATTAAATACTATCATGAACTCCGCCACAGCCTTCTGGACGAGCGCCATCGAGAGATTCTGGCGGCGATGTGGTGCCTGAGATCAGCGAAATAAGAATCGATGTTTCGCCAGCGTAGACCAGCCATGTTGAGCTCTGCCCGAACCTGGTAATTGAAGTGGTTTGGTCAGGTGACTTACTTGGCCATTCCATCTTCTTTAGGTAATGAGCCCCTTCCATTCCAAGTAGGCGAGAATTTTTCCAACGCCCTTCAATTTCACTGTGGTGGCACCCAATGCTGTAGCAGTACAAAGTTCCCAAGAAGGTACGGGCGACGACGGGCAGTGAGCGCAGGATATTCTTCACAAGGTGCGCTCGTGTACCCCCCGCGGCACTTCAGTCCGGGGGTCTGCGAAGGAAATATTGGCCTTTCCATTCCAGGTTCCCTACCATCAGCCGTGCCTGCGGCGACTGCGGTGAAGATGATGTCCTAGACCGTGGCGACGTTGTCGGAGCTGCTCGATGTTGGAGGTCATCCAGATCGAGAGTACTGGTCTCCAGGTAGCTATCCCTAGGAATTCGCCAGCTGTTTGGAGGTGACGTGAATTCCAAAGGTCTTCTCCAGTCAGGCTGCGACTGGAGATGACTTCATATTTTGGTGTACATGAAGGTGATGGGCGAGAGCCAGCCCTTGCTTATCGAGGAACATCTTGGGTATCTTTCCTTGTCTCGTATCACGTCCTCTGTCTGCTGGCTGCGAAACAACCTTGCTGATATGTGACTCGGATCGAAGTGGACTTTTTTTTTGCACCCCCCGCCCCCTGTAGAGCTCATTAAGTGAACTTTGGGAAAACGTGACAGGAACGCGCTGAGAATGGGACGTGGCTTGCGGCAGTATGTATGTACATACAGAGTTGCGTCTACTATTTAACTGGACTGCGCTTAGGGAGCGCGTCGATTCAATTTGAATAAAATCCGATTTGATTTGAAAAGGGTCCGATTGAAATGAAAATGGGATATTAGTCCGGAGTAATGGGTAATTTCAGGAAGCAACGTAATTTGATGATGTTACTATCTCACTAAAGCCTTACATTATCTAGAAATAATTTTGCGAAGCTGCACTGTTTAGTTAACACATTGATGATTCGTTCTCTCCGGAAAGGGATAATGAAAAAATTAAGAAAGATCACAAGAAAAAATTAAACGTTGCTTCGCACCTCGTTGCTGTTGCTGCCGTTCTTGTGATGGTGGCTTCGCGAAGAGTAGTCTCGCGATATTTGCAATTCGTGGCTTGCTACCTTTTTTGAGGAGAAGATTTAGCAATATGATCACCCCTAATTCTGATTTGGAAAAGGCAATTATTATTAGGTTGTCCGGAAAGTTCTGCAGGTTTTGTGTTACTATTTTTGCACATTCATTGCTGATTAAAAACTCATTCTCCCTTGCGTCTCAGTAGTACATCCTAAAGAGAATTCTTTGCGCTATCTGATGGTATAACTGCCGTTTCACCATTGCTTGATGAACCCCTTTTTTCAAGATTTTTTCAAGCATGTGAAAAGAGCACTTCGGACGATTTTTCTTCGACTATAAATTGGGGCAATCCGCAATCGAAACAGCTCAACAAATTAACCAGGTGTGGGGGCCCAATAGTGCTAGAGAAAGCACTGTGCGGCAATGGCTCAACAAATTTCGTTCTGGAGATTTCAGCCTTGAAGATGAACCTCATAGCGGTCGACCTAAAGCAATATCTGACGAGGATTTTAAGGGGATTTGAAGGCTGACCCATCCCAAACAGTTCGAGAGATTGCAGAAAAGCTAGGCGTTGGCAAATCCACTGTTGCAGATGGTCTGGACATGGTTGGGACGAACACCGAGGGCCTTCGAACAATGCGTTGAATGCCGACGAACCACGAGCCGGCGTGCCGGGACAGTGGTTGGAGCCGACGAACCACCGAGGCAATTTCCAAAGCCGAATCCTCACGAAAAAAGATTATGGTCACAGTGTGGTGGTCATCGGCTGGTGTGATCCACTATAACTTTTTATCACCAGGCCAAACCATCACAGCAGAACCCTACTGTGAAGGAATCGACGAAATGTACCGAAAATTTTGTCAGCTGCAGCCAACACTTATCAAAAGAAAGGGTCCGATTCCTTTGCATGACAACGCCCGCCCACACGTTTCACAAATCACTATCCATAAATTGAACGAATTGGGGTTGAAGTTCTACCACACCCACCATATTCTCCAGACCTTTCACCAACCGACTATCACCTTTTCAAACATTTTCAGAACTTCCTTGCTGAAAAATACTTCATCAATTAAGGACCAGGCAAAAAAGACCTTCGTAGATTTCGTGGATTCTCGACCACCCAGTTTTTCCTTTTATGGGATTTCTCGACTGCTGTCACATTGGCAAAAGTGTGCTGATTCGAATGGTGCCTTATTCGATTAAATCCGATGGAGTGTAAGGAAGTTGTGATCGTTTAAAGTGAAACACTCGAAACCTGCAGAACTTTCCGGACAACCTAATAACAGATTACTAAGGTTATCACAAGAATGCTGAGTTGTGGGCAAAAGTCGTGCCCCAGGCGGGAGTCGAACCCGCACCTCACGCTTTCCGGGCGAGTGCGCTATCCGTTACGCCACCAGGGCCGCTTTTAGAGAGTTAACGTACGTAGCGTATAGAGTAACGGCCAGCGCCATTCGCCCCGGAAAGCGTGAGGTGCAGGTTGGCTCCCGCCTGCGGCACGACTTTTTGCCCACACACTCAGCCAGTCTTGTAATCGAAACGCTTACTGCGGCGTTGGAACAGCAGTTATCATAACAAAACAGCTTCAGATTACCAAGATGTTCTACTGAGTAAACTAACTGATGAAAAGCACTGGAGAAAAGTAGGGTTTGAACGTTTCCACTCTTAAATCTCGAGTTGCTCATTCATTGCGAGTTGAGATTAACGCAGAGCTTAATGATTCAGTAAATACTCGTACAGAAGATAAAGTAACCATAAACCCACGATTCTCCTGTATTGTACTTCTCTCCAGTATTTTTCAAACATACTAATCGCAAGGCATACCACAGCGGAAGCACCAGATGCTACTCTTTCACGAATTTCCGAAACAGGTCTTGTTTGGTAGCGATTTGTCTCCTTTTCAGCGGTCATGACTGGTTTCGCTTGTGTTGTTGACGGTGCAGCCTCAAAAGTTATTTATAAATACATGTCATGATGCTGTGCATCAAAGATTCATTACTCAAAATATCTGCCATCAAAAATCGATTACGCAAACTATCAATAGTTTTCCATCTGAAGTGCATTCTGAATGTTTCTGTTCAACCACTATGACTCCAAACGTCATTTGTTGTTGTTGCTAATGTTGAGATCCAGAAAGCGGTACAGCATCATTGGCGAAACACATGGCGCGCGTAGAACGCTGCTGGTAGAGCGGGGGGGTCGTATTTTGCCATTTTAGCGAGAGCGGAGAGAGGTTGTAGTGTGCCTTCGAGAGAAATAGCCGAGTGTTTTGCGAAAATCCTTTTTCCTGTCTCAATATTTTCCCAACTCGCTTTACCTTGCGCGTTAATCGTTATGAAAAACAGGGAAATACTCGGAAATTTTTGAGAAACACCGTAGGAAAGTGAAACATGCAGGCGAAAGGGTGGGGAGCGCTTGATTGGAAGGGCGTCGTACTGAGAGGAGGTATCACGACAAAGCGGCGTCGCACGAGACGCGCCCCCAGTAGCAGTAGGGAGACCCTCTTCCGAGGAGGGTCGTATTGGATCACCACCAGTTCACACATCACGTGCTGCCGGAACAAGGCAAAACTCCGCATTGATCATCCAGAAAACTCAAAGACCACCAAAAATTCCCAGAAAGATCTAAATCTCTTATTATCTGCAATATATTCATGCTGCCAAGCACCTCATCTGCCCCTTAAATTCTTACTCTTATTCAGTTAGTTGGACACGCGTAAATGGATTGATTGGAAGAAGGGCAACCCGCGTAAGTTGGATTTATACAGCAGGTATACTGTCTAACTAAGCTAAATAACAAGCCAAAAATGTCAAGCCTGAAGAAGGTGCTAAGCGCCGAAATATCGCAAGGCAATATATATTTTGAAAAACTTTTGAGAATTTCTTGCTGTCTTTTGAGTTTTTTGAAACAAACATTTGGAGTTTCACATTGTTACCTCCCATTCCAACATCAGTATTGGAAATATGGATGCGATTTTTGGTCAGGCTAAAAGAAATTCTCTGGACCGTCCCTGAAGGGGTGAAAACCTCGACAGAACACGATAACTAGAAGGGGGTAAATCTGGGTATGTGTAGAAGCAGAAAAAGAGAAAGAATGACGGTAAGGAATGCTATAATGTCACGCTAGAAGTGATGTACTACCGATGTTGTTCTAGGCGTCGCCTTCGTTGTTGGACGTTGCGTCGTCTTCGGTGTTGGACGTGGCGTCGTTGACGACGTTATACGCGCTGTTGGCACGGGAGTCGAAGGCTAAAGAAAAGGACGGAAAGCCTTTCAAACCGAAGGAATGGGCATAGTGTAGAAGAAAATATCATGCACAGAGCCTCTCAAGTCACCACACATCAAGAACCTGTAGCTGGAACGTCCCTTCATGCGTATTTTATGTAGTATTTTTCAGGGTCCATCTCGTGCTTACCTCTGCAGGTTCCGAAGGCGACTGTTTTCTGAACGCTCCCGATGAAGCCCAAGGTGTGTTCTTTGCAGGGGCCACTCTCGGAGGCGGTCGTGTTTGAGGTGAAGCCCTGAAACTCAGTTGTTCGCTCAGTGCTAGTGATTATGGCTGGAGCACTTATTAATGAAGGCCGCATACTGCAAGCATGAAGTGGGCAAACATATTGTAGACAGTTTCCGATGCTATTAGTGCCTGGTTGAGAACAATATTTATGTACTTGCAAGCACTACTGCAAAGGAAGGACGAGAATCAGTCATCGAGACCTTCCTTTGTAACTCGCAGAGCGCGGCTTGTTCTTGTTCAGAAATTATTGGCACTTTTCGTGTACCTGATACATGGATATATACATTTTAAAAATTTTCTGAGATTTTCGGTGTCTTTTGAGTTTTTGAAAAAACATTTGGAGTTCACCCAGATCACCACTGCGGTAATGCTCAATTGTTACGGAATATGTCTTGATATTACTGAATATGTCTTGGAAGTGTAAAAAAACTCTCCTTCAGAGCCCAGGCCGCGTAGATCGTATGGACGGAGATATGGGTGGAGACAGCCAATAAGTATGTCTCCTTCATTAGTGCGCCTCTGACCTTCACTGTTGTGGACCAGATTGGAAAAAAACAATCGTTAGCTCTCAATATACGTTCTGTTAGGAGCAGCGTCATTTTGAAAAGTGTGACCCTCCTTTGTCGTGGAATAGACAAATACGTTTAAGCTTTGAGGCCAAATGGTTGGCATACAGAAAGAGATTCCCTGGGGTAAACCCACGAACGCGTCACCAAATACCTAGTACCAAGCTCCTATAGGATTCAGTTAACGCGCTCGCTGTCTTGGGTTTGATATGTGAAGCTGCTCTACCAGTTCTGCCGTTTATAGAGAATCTAGCCACTCCTCTTCCGGGAGTGGTTCACCCAGTGGAAAGCCCCTTCATATCCAGTCACAACTAGTCTCAACTAGTCCCTTTGCGCCACAGCGGAAGGGACGTTGTGGACAGTACTCGCATGCGCCTCCACTTGAGAATCGGTCAACCCAAGAGAAAAGTTTTGACCAAACTCCAATAATTCAGTGAGGAAATAGGGATCTCTATCATATGTGTTTTTGGAACAGTCAAATGTAGTGGCTAGATTGGTGTTATCTACAAATTGATTTCAATCAAAGTACGCAGATGGTCCAAGTCAAAAGCAGGACCACCCCACACCCTCAGACAAAGTTTGTCTCTCAAGGTGATAGAGCAAATGACATAGCGCAGTCATGACAAGGGGACCCTAAACTGCCTCTTGGGACTCGTTAAGCCCTAAACTGTCTCTTGGGACTCGTTAAGTAGGGGTATTATCAAAGTGTTGGCGGATCTTTTCCTGATGGATGGAGCAACCTGTTGCAGCCTCAAAAGACGAATAAGTTGAGGGATGGGAGCAAAATTTCGCGCGAGATAGAAATGTGGGCCGGGCTTTAAAAAAGCGAGGCTCAGTGTCTCATTGTAGTTGCGTGCAACTTCGAGTTCATTTGATGTGCAAGATAGGTTGTGAAAAATAACAACGTCGAAAATAGTTGCAAAAATTCGATATTTGCATAAATGTACTTGAAAATGTGTATTCACAGTAGTTCAAGTCATAAAACAAAATTTGAAAAATCATGAGCGTGCTGAAAAGGGGACGGTCGGGGGGGGCTTGCAGTACAGTTATGCTGCAATTCGATGAGTAATTGTCTGGTGGGAAAATTGAAGGTGAATTTGATTTGGAAATTGGTGAATTGAAAAATGCTATATATACATCGCAGAGCGTGATCGCATTTGCATGCGAAATCCATGGGCCATGTTCTCGGACCCCTTATCAAGCAAATATGACGCTCATTGATAGTTTGGAGCAACTTCCAACTGCAATGATTTCTGCAGATCGGACATTATTTGCTTTGGCCTTCCTAACCATGCTGAGGCGCGTCAGCTGGGCTGGGTTTGGCGCTCTACACCCCGTACTGTACCAGTTGTTGAAGCAGGGTGTGCGACGGACCAGGAGGGTGGTGTAGGTACGACCCCACCCCCTCGAGGGAGGGTCTTGGTAAGACCCCCACCCCTCTCCCAACACTTACCCAAAGATTTTCCGTCGAGCGGGAGGGGGTAAATATAGCCATTCTGAACGGAAGAATTTCTTGGACTTTCCCCAACTTCCTACCACATTCCGGAATTTACTGAAAATTTCCCTACTTTCACCCAAAAATTTTGCTCTCGAGCGGGGAGGGGGGAAGGAGGATTTTTTTCAAAATTCTTTCAAGGCTACATACGGCCCCTCTCCCAACAACGACCATACGACCCTCTCCCCCCAGCCAAAATTACGACCCCTAGTAGTTTCACACAACGATGCTGTACCCTGGCGACGACAGCTGATGGAAAACAGCTACTAGGAACGATACATAACAGTCTTGCCGCTAGCAGAAAGAAGAAAAAAGAAAAAAACGGGCTGGACTGCGCCAAACCCATTCCCCATTGACACGTCCCATCCCTCGCAGCGAACAGGACAGTATTCAATAAGATGATTCAGTGAGCTTGCAGTCGAACTTGATAAATGTTCTGTGCGAGGTGCGAGGCCGACACCCTATTTTTACCATGCGAAATCAACAAAATTGAATCGTGAAAAATCGTAAAGGTAACAGGAATCACCACTAAAACATCTCATCTTTTACGCAAAACTCTGGTTCAAAAAGGATGCTGTTACTCCTCTTAGGCTGACCAGATATAAGTAAGTGTAGCATTGTCCCGGGCAATTCTGCTACAAACTGACCGATCGTTAAACTCTTTGACTAGCCTAAGTGTGATTTCATTCCCGTGCCGAGCCTCGGCACGTGTTGCGCACTTAGTCACTGCACCACGTGCACCCTTTCACCGAAAGACAACATACTTACACTGGTATGACGGGTGGCAGGGTCATGGAAAGCATCGGAAAAGACGGTTTGTCCTCCTCTGTCGCACTTTCTTCGTATTCCGTTTCATAATCTTCTGGCCCAACAGATGGATTCGGATTTGAGGAAAAAACACTGAAATCCAGTGAAGTGAATATTGTGACCGGGAAGTATTGCATTGTGACAGTCTTACATGGAGGACTCAGCCACACCCGTCTCGCAGTACATCTCATCGGATCCATCGCTGCATTGAGGAACACCATCGCAAAGCTGATATTCAATGAATAGAAATCAGCATAAGCATATTAGACTTTTCAAAGGTGCACCTGAGTTATGGGGATCTCTTCTGTACGGCTTTGGCAAGTGAACACTCTTTTGTCTTGGCTTTTCCTACAAACAATAAAATTGGAGACAGCAAGGACCGACAAGTAGAAAAAGGCACAACTTTAGCTTACTTGCAGAGCATTTCATCTTCTCCGTGGGGACACTGGCGTTTGCCATCACAGCGTTCCTCGTCGGGAATGCATTCGCCACTTTTTGCGCAGTGGAATAAGCCATTACCACAAACTAAAAGTAACTTCTAAGTATTGCAACTTATTGCACTGCATTGCAATGCTCATTGATTCCTTCCTATCTGCTGAAAATAACTGTCGCATCTTGGGGAACTATGCGCCAGCTCTATTGAAAAGGGAACTAAGACCATCTGTGCGGCGCTTTCGCGAAACAATGGTCGACCGCTTCTGCGAAACACTTCGTGGCTTGAGAATTTGTCACCAGAACACACTATCTGGTCAATACCACGTGTGGCGATGAACTAAAACTCCAGAAAAAAACAAAACCATAATACATCATCAGAAATATGAAAAAACAAAAAAACATCTGTGAAATTGCTCAATTCTTCTGAATGTAAGAAAAAACACAGGGGAAAGCGCGCACATACATTTTTCTTCAGCAATCTTCAGAGGCTTCAGAAAAAAACTCGCTGAAACTTTGACTGTAAGGATTACTCAGTGCTCTATACGGATATTACATCACTTCCAGGGCCGGCGCCGTTCGGCCCAACACCTTTTCTTTTGCCAAAATCTGTACAAACTAGCATACGGGAGTTATTTAATGTCATGATCACGAATACGACATCGATTTTTGGCGCCAGAACGGTTGCCACAAATCTCCCTGCTAATTTTTTTTACTATTATTATCTCGTTTAGTTGAGGAGGGTGGGGACCCAATCATATACATGCCGTATTATGGGCGCCAGCGCCGTGTAGCGCTGTGCTGTATCTGTAATACTGAGTATGGATGGACGTATGATTCGCTCTCTATACAGAGCTCATCGTCAGCCTTAGCAGAGCGCAGGTAAGTTCAGCGCCAAGTTGGTGCCTGCAATACTCTGACATCAAGTGGTGCCAGCGCCGAGAATGAACGTCGTATCCGCAATCAGGACACCAAATAAACCTATGTAGTGCGCAAATTTATAGTGGTTCTGTCAAAAAAGTGGTTTTCCGAGCAGGAAAAACAAGAAAAAGGTGGCAGCACTCGAGGAGCAGTGATGAAAGTCCTCTAGAGCAGCCTATACATTCCTTGTTAACAGTTGTTTCAGCGCAATAGTACGTGACCAGAGAGCACGAGATTTGCCTTACTGTACGATCTGCGGGCAGAAGGTGCTGGAGGCAAGTATGGTTAGTTCATTCTTGAAAGTATGCTACGCAGTTATTAAGTTGAAAATGACATAGAACGATAAGTAAAGTAAAGATCATCTTATCAGTAGTCACTGAGGACAATTTTTCACAACTGGAGCACTCACCTTCGCAATAGCTTTCATCGGTGCCATCACTGCACTCTGTGATTCCATTGCATCGTCGTCTTTTGTCTATGCACTGCTCAGACACGATACATGCAAACTCGTCTGCTGTGCAGAGCGCTGAAAAGTCAATTCAAAATCCAAATCACTGGAAAA
>MU950589.1:0-10413 GCA_036418165.1 Cooperia oncophora
GTAGTTCTCTGGGATTGGTCTTTTCTTTACTGGGTGCGCTTTGTGAACACTACGGTCTTCAACTCAAACTTCACACAAATACGTCAGGATCAGTTTCTCTTCATTCGAAGAGATTTTGTTCCCATCGAGAACGACTATCCGGCACTCAATTACGGAATTGACTACAAATCTTCTTAGGATTATCACGAGCTGTCGGATAACGCTGTTTTGCAGTTCCTCCCACCTGCGTGGCTAGATGCTTTTCAGTTAGTGTCTATATGTTCCTCCACTAATAACTTTTGACGTGCTTGTGAAATCAAAGATCTTGTTTAGAGAAACGCTTTCTCTATCCATGTCATTGTGATCTTTCTGCGCCATGGCTCTATGTCGCAGGTAATACTTACGCGATTTCCCAAAATTGAGCAGAAATTGTGCTATTTCGCTTTGCATTTCGATGCTCTTAACTTCGAAGTAAGGTCATTGCAGCCAACAATGTTGGAAGACGTGCTCTACGAAATTTTGCCTGTAGTCGGCTTTGCTTTGTCCGCCTCCAGCATTCTCGTCTTGATCGTCATGAGGAAAGCTGCCGGCGCTTTTCGGTTCACGGTCTGGTTCGCCGCCATTGGTTAGTTCTTCAGAAATTTGGTACAATATGATGTCAGGCTCTGGTCCATTGTAGGTCCTCAATCAAGTGATTTTAGTACTGGGATCTCCACGTTGCCCGTTGCCGTTGAAAGGGAAAGGGCAGGGAGCTCCGGGATTAGTTCAGGAATTTTCTACAGAGCGCAAGAACTTTTTTTGCGCAAAACCAAATGCCATCATCGAAGCTCCTAATCCCTAGCCATGGAAGAAAATCCTTTTGTATCTTCTCAAATGCCATTCACCATGGATTAAAGTCGAGGAGGTGGTGTAAAAAAAGATGTACATATGTCACGAGAAAAGGTGTACATATGTCAAGTAGAGGCTTTCCGTAACGCGGACATTTACTCAACAAATCCAACACATAAAGTTGATGAACTAAACGGCACCAGGTACTGCTGCAAGCCCCGCCCAACAGCCCGCCCACTTCTCAGCGGTCATGCTTTTCAGAATGTTAAATATATTTTGCTCTTTTAACACTTTAACACCTTTCTATTTCGTACACACACTCACTCCGCACGCACAGGACTAAAACCGACACAAATATGTAGCACTCGCTCACTTTTCAATGAGGTCACTACAAATTTTGGATTCCTATAACTTTTTTCGGTCCGTTCCTTCCACACAAAATCACGAAAAGGACGTACTCGTAGATAAGCATTTATACACTAGCACATCAAGCCCTCTGACCACGCCCACCTTTGCGTCTTTCTGTGAAATTTTGACTAATCCTTTTAGGATTTTCGCTTCACTAGGCTGTAGCATGTAGCACCACCCACTTTTAGGAACCCCGCTCACTTTCGAAAAATGATCCAGATCAGCAGCCTCGAGTCTTAGATGGCACGGTATGCGCTAGCTGGTCACTCAGAGCGAAATTCCCCGGTTTTCTTGTTTAGAGTTGCAGAAAGGTCACAACCTACCAGGCCAAACTCTATGCTGTCGACCTGGATCATTTTTAAAAAGTGTGCAGAGTCTCTGTGGATAGGCGAGGCCACCTGTTACGGCCTGAAAACGAGAAAGTTTTGCAGAAAAATTAAAAGTTCTGCAAAAAGACGCAAAATTGGGCGTGGTCAGAGGAGTTGGGCTCAGCGTGCCAGTGTACAGATACGTATATATGATCACATTCGTTTTGTGAAAGTGAATGTGAACGAAGTTGAAAAGTCATAAAATGGGCAAAATCGCATCTGTCTCGGTATATCAATCCTTTTCAGTTGAAATGTATCTGGGGAAACAGGAAAAAGTGCAATAAAATAAGGGAGCAGTATTGTGAAGCATTTTGGAAAACCATGACCGCGATGAGAAGTGGGCGGGCAGTTGGGGCGGAGGTCGCAGCAGTACCTAGTGGGGTCTAGTTCATCAACTGCCCAGTGTGAGGGGTGTGTCTGATTTGATCTGAAAACTGGGGTATGTGACAAGAGAATCGTAATTCGTCGCGCTGATTGGCGTCGCGTGCGACATCGCGCCCACAAATGACGTTTCCATGTCGCAGATGGCGACAAGAGGCATTATAGAACCGAAGGTGGTCGTAAATGTTTATAGTTCCTCAGTCCACGTGAAATCCGGTGCTCCAATGGACAGGCCAACACGAGTTAAGAAAATCGCCGCGCGCGGCGGAGCGGCAAATTACGATTCTCTTGCCCGTCTCCCCCGTACAACCCACTACAAGGTGGCACGGTCAGGCTTAGCGCCAACTCATCATATTTCAGACCTCAGCGCTGGTCTAGCTACCATCTATGCAGGATTCTATGGAGTTGCGTTGACAGTTTTCGGAAAAACTGGAGAGGTGAGTTTGAAGTAGTAAGACTCCTAGCACTTGTCTAAGTGGACCTGCTAGCAAGCAACCACTGGTTGATAATGTAGTCACTATCAGATAGCTAACCAAAGTTTCTGAAGGTACGGACGCCGTTCAAATGCCTTTTTGGCGGAGCTCTTCATGTACCTGTATGGCTATTTCTTGACATCTTTCACATGGCAACTCTTTCACTATTCTGTTTTGATCGCCTTGTCTTCATGTTGGTGCCAGTTATCTACGCAAAGGTGAGTCTTCACAGGGCACTGTTCGGCCTAGAGTGGGGATGAGGGAAGGGGTCGACAGGATTTTGTACGTTACTATTGCTGGTTCCTATAAAGTACGCGTCTCTCCGTGTACATACCTACTGTCAAGTGTGAGCAGAACTCATCCTCTTGCAAAGCTTCACAGGAACTCACAGGTATCCACGGGTGGCATCTTCAGCGATCGAAGGAAAACAGCTAAATGCCCCACCAAGCCGAACTGCGTCTATTCATAGCCAAAACTTAGCCCGGGTAGAATCCTCACAAGTTATTGTGTTATCTGATAATCAAACATTTTACTTTCATAGTGACTACAATGAATGTTCCGAATCGAGTTGACTAAGAATTAGCTCTTTTCTCGCTCAACGCTCTCATGCTTCAGGTTTCTCGCGTTTATCTGAACTCGCCGTTCATACTCATTCTCGGCTTATTCAGCTGTGCTGTCACCGCACCAGCACTTTCATTGTCTCTTGAGGTAACAGTCAAACATTGAAAAAAAGAAATTAGCACAGAAACACAATTAAATTTCAGTCCTATAAAAATGCCACCATTCTGGTACCTGCTCTCTGCCGCTTGGATTCCGTCACTGGACAAGAATACTACGGCAATCATTTGATGGCATTGCAGTGGATGCCAATAAGCGGTTTGTTCAGAAATCTGTCCGCCTTCAAATAACAAACCATTCCTTCTGAGACAGGACAAATCATGACCGTACAGTTCACTTAGGGGCTATATTTGAACCGATTAAGTTTTTGGACAGTTAACTTTAACTTTAACTCGCTTTGTATATCTCTTTCATGGCTTGAGGCTTTTTGATGAGTGGACTGTGAGGTACTGAGGAGGAACACATTTGAGAGGAAATGGAAGGGGAGGGGGTCGAAAGTTTACGAACATAGGAAGCACAGGAGATATGGGGAGTTTCACACGTCCTCATGTGCACTGCTCTGGGAGTGTGACCGTACAATACGGTTCTCTCAGAAATAACCTGGTAACAATGAGGTTATGCTCATGATATGAGACAGTCGATAATGACATGTTGGTTGGAAACTAGCGCTGCTGGCGATCAGGTTATGCCGAAGCCGAGAGATTTCCAAGGAGGCAGTATTCGAGTCCTTGGGGTAAGGTCATATTTGGTTACCAATTTCGTCGACCACTTCCCCTGCGTTTGCGCGCTTTGCCAGATCTTTGTCGGGGTCACCACAAAATTGTAAGCTCATCTGTCCTCGCAAATAGAGCCTTGTCCCACTTACATTTCACTAACAAAACTTGGACCGCACGGCCGACAAAAGAGTTAATCGGTCTAGCAGCTTGTTTTCTTATCAACTGACATCGGCCTTAGGCTTTGTTCCACGTTTTTGGACTTGACTGCGATGCCAGGATATCTTTCCAAACATCAAATTGTTACGCTGATGAATGGAAGTTTTAAGGTCGCGTTCATACTTCGTCACTCGAGCGACTTGGTAGAGTGACCCACCAGTGATCGCTGCACCGCTGCGAAGCTCGAATCTGGAAGAACACTCAGTTTAATCCTGGCCGATGCGATTATGCGACTTGTTACACGCAGAATAAATCCACATGAATACTTAATGGGGGGGGGCCAGCAGCCCTCCATCAGTGCATCAAATCTACCCCTTCGCTTTCTTCACATAAGTAGCACATTACCAAACACGGTACAGCATCTTTGGGAGAATACCATCAAGGAGTCGTCATTGCAGTGGGAGGGCATTTCGGGTTTGGCAGAGGTGTCGAATCTGATCTTGACAGAGATTTTTCCGACCCGCGAGAGCAATTATTTTTCGATTGCCAATTTTCCTCATTATGTCGGCACCGTCAAACTCTACACGCTTCTCATTTTTTGAAAAAACTGTGTTAAAATGTAGAACGTTGGCGAAATATGGGCTTTAGAAAGCATGGCAGCGTGGATCGCGACAAGGAGGGTATACGCGTGAACGAAGATACTTCGGGAGGAGAATTTGTCTACACCGTTATCTCTCCATCATGATGCTGTACCCTAGTAATCAGTTAAAATGCTGTCTCTGATATCAGTTAAAAAGCGCGGGATAAGCCATCTCGTGGCAAAGAATATAGATCCATACGGATTAAAATTCTATTGAACGAGAATATCATTCAAAAGCGGAAGGCGGCGCAGTGAAGCGACCGTCGAGCACAAGTCCCAACTGGTTCCTAGTTTCCGAAAGCAGCAACGGCCGCCAGCCGGTGACAGTCTGTTCGTCGATGGAATGCCTTACTTATCACCGTTCGTCGTTGAAATGATGTCGCTTTCGCTATGCATATGGCCCGACAGCCGCATAATGCGATATGTTGGTTGGAAACTAGCTGCTGGCAATCAGGTTATGCCGAAGCCGAGAGATTTCCAAGGGGGCAGTATTCGAGTCCTTGGGATAAGGTCTATTTGCGTTACCCATTTCGTCGAGCTACTAAACCCCTGCATTGCGCAGCTTTGCCAGATCTTGTCGGGCTTCACCAAGCCTGTAACAGCACATTACATTAGTGACATGTGTCGCATTTTACCTGCAGCGTTACAAAGCGTGCAGGACCCCCTATCGATCACAGTTGGATCGGCCTAATTATTGATTTAACCACCCTCCCTTACATGAGTTTACCTATTCGCACGTATAGAAAACAGTGGTCAAGGGCTGTGTGCCGACGCCTACGCTACGACTGGTATGGACTGAGCGGGAACGTGATCCGTTGCCCAAATTTGCCTGACTATACTGCAATAAAATTATAGGTGAAACGAAATGACGGCGCGTAAATACCAAATAACATGGTCCGTTAAGGTATGGGATGCATTATAACGGCGCTGCTAGTGTACGGTATTCGCGGACTAAAAAAGAGATGGCGATACAATTGGTCAGAAGAGTCAGGGCACACAAAACAGGTGAGTCCTACTTACAATTCAAAAAGGTTGAATCGAGGTCTAATCCGTTGATTTTATTAAGCTCTTCATCACCTCGTTCTTACGATGTTTCCTGATGGGCGTCGCCGTGCACATACCAGTGTTGCTCGTTTATGATTCATCCGAGCGTGCACAATTGAGGGAGCTCAGAGATGTACTGATCAGGTTCGTGCCACTTAGAGTCAGCGGTTTCCTAGTCTGACTATAGTTTTATTCGCTGAGATGAAGACATGTGTCAGTGAGGCCGAGGCGAGCCGCCGGCCCGTTCTCTATCAGACTGGTATGAACGACGTGATACCGTCTTGTTGTATTCTGAAAGAAAAGTGAATCAGCTGGAGCCGGCTGAACCCATCCTCTTTGACACGCCCCATGATCCGCAGCAAACAAGATTGTCTGTGACATAACTTATACCATCTTTCTTGAGGTCAGAACTCAAAAAACCTCATGAATTTCCTTGCGGAGATCCCAACTTGACGCAATTGAGCGTCGTCAACCATGCACTGTTCAGATAATCAGAAGACAGTAGATTTTCTCCAAAATTGAGCTTCATCATCTGAGGCCCGCGCGCGTGAAAAAATAGACATGGTCCGGGCGAGAAGGATGGTTATACATATATGCATAGAATCTATGAATTATCCCCTTTTTCACTATTGCTCTACTCAAATCTCTTATACTTCCAATTCGATTATTGCCGAAGTGTGTGCTATGTATCAGTCGTTGCACATTCCCCCCTTCTAGAGGGGCAGCTTAATGCGCGGAAGCTTCTTCTCCTTCTCCTTAGCGTTAAGTCCCGCGCCGTTGCAGGATCCGCTGTGCTTGTTAGATGTCGCCACTTGTTCCGATCCCCTGCATCTCCGCCATGACTTTCACTTCAGTGAGGTCCTTCTTGATGACTGCTTTCTCTTTCCATCTTTTCTTTGGGCCCTCGAGGTCTGCCCTCTACTTCGTCTCGAACGCCTTCCTTATTGGATGTCTTCAACCTCATCAGTACTGCCCATACCCAATCGCTGCTCTCGTGCCTTCAGCTGGATCGGAGCCGTCTGTGTGACCGCCCTGACGTCCTCGTTTCTGACTCTGTCGAGTCGTGTCCAACCGCAGGCCCATCTCAGCATCCTCATTCAGCTAAGTGAGCCTGCCTTTATGTTCTTGTAGGTCACGAGTCCCACTTTTCCATCCCCAGCACTCACTGCCCGTTAGAGCCGTTGTTTTGGCCTAACCGCCGCCGCACGGTAAATCTTGCCCTTGAGCGTTCTTGAGCCACCTTCGGTCGCGCAAGATCCTTTTAGACCCCTCCAGCCTCATCAGGTGCGTCGGATTAGGGCCTTCACGCCTGTCCACGATGCCATCAGTCCTGCTAGGTCGCTCCCCAGGTTCTGGAATTCCTTGAATCTTTCTATGCTCTCGTCATGGCAGTCTACGATGGGTTCGGTACACTCTTTGGAGCTCATGATCTTTGTCTTTCACGTACAGGCCGGAGTCATTCTCAGCCAGACATCTTCCGCCGCTTGCACCTGTGTGCTATAGAGTTCCGTTCCCTGCTGTCGCTATCAGGGCGATGTCGACAGCCTAGAGGGTGGTTTTCAGTGGTCCCTCCATGAGTTCATTTGCCATATATCTAGAGTCAGGAGGAAGAGGAGCGGGCTGAGGTCTGATCCTTGCTGTATCCTAATCGTAACGTTACCTCTTTTGTCAAGCCGTGAGAGGTGCGTACAGCTCGTCAAGCCGTGAGAGGTGCGTACAGCTGCTTGAGCCTATCTGCACATATCCTTGCACCTATGAGACCATTGCCTCGTAACGGTTACGCTTCTAAGCCTCTCCAGATTACACAGTACAGCAGCGTTGAATAGCCTTCTCAAGGTCCAGGAAGGAAGGAAGGTAGCAGGTCACCGGCCGAACGGGTTAATGCGCGGAAGCTGTTAATCATTAAACCGCCTTCTACACTGATAACACAGACTTTTTGACTTGGTCCTAGCTAGGGATTAGTCTGCTGTCGAAGAGCAATAACACTACTCCCCTTGGACGCCTTTGCGCAAAGAACATCTCATCATGAGCATCACGGTGTGCGGTCTGTAAGCTGATAATCCGTAACAAACGTTGAATAATCTTGTGAGACGGATGGTAAGTGCCAATGTCATGATAGAACACTTATGCTTAAGACAGACCGCTATGCTATAGAAGCTAGTTAGCCTCAAGAGCATTAGGCTATGTAATGACTGAGTTCAAGTGGACGAAAAAGCGAAACAATAAATACTTTGAGTAAACACCCTGCTGATTTCAAGGGCCAGTATAAGGCGAAGACACAGTGCAAAAGAAACAGTCAAATGCTTCCGTTGATCACCTTCTCATAGGAAGGGCACGAATTCCACTTCAATGCAGGAACGTAGCGGCTCATTGAATGCGACATGCCATGGTTTATGCAATGAATTACGTGGCCAGTAGATGTACGAGTCTTCACCCTCGGACAAATCTGGTACCAATCAGCCGTTCCTACGGGATAAAATACGATAATTCCTCAAGAGGTGTAGGATCAATCATCAATTAATCATCACGCGCCTCTACAATAACTTCTACGCTCCTAAAAAAACAAATAATCCTCGTTTATCTCCGATTCGAAAGAACACTAATTAGTTTTCCTCACTACTCGTCTGTGTACTGATTCAGTCTCCTCTTGAACTGCTACAACTTTCTTGGCCTTCGGACCTCTTGCCACCTTTGAAGGCTAGGCGACAAGGTCGAAAAGTAGGCCGAATAAAGATGATGACAATTTTGGCCTGAAGCTGAATCAGTACACAAACGATTTTCAGGTAACAGTAAGTAATTACATGACATAACACTTGTGTTCACAAATAAGTTAGGAAAGTACCTTGTACGAAGGAAATTAAAGAGCGATCCACTGGAACACAGGCATCCACTTCTCTCCAATTAAAGTCCCATCGTAGTTCCAGAATTGACGTGGTCAGAAAACAACATGTAGGGATTGAACTTTGTGGAGACCATCAAAATGTGGGGAAAATGTCAACAGTGGTAACGCAAAAAGCTGAGTATACCTTCATTTACGAAAGATTATTCAGATTATCGCTCTATACCATAGTGCTCGTTCTTCAACCTCTGTGGTACCTACTCGTAATGCCAGAATTCTCCACCAACGCCAGCTTGCTCTTCAATCAGTACGGTCAGAACACTGAAAGAAAATGGCAGAGCGCAGGTGAGAACTGCTTACGTGCGATGGAGTGGTTTTTCGTATCTGGTCTATTTCCTTCGGCCAGTTGTCAGTTAACAAAGCAAGAGGCAAAAACACAGGGATGGAGTCTTGTCATCGTACCAGGTTATTAGACCCAGCAGGTGCTGTAGCGTGCTCGTAGGCTTATTTGGATCCAAACGCTCGAAAAAGCACAGGAAATGGCGCTGGAAGGGTAGTGATGCCCATAAATAGCTTTGGGTCAACCGGCTTGGGTTGGTGGGGGGGGGGGTCCTGCCAAGTTTGTGCGATCTCATCCTTTGCCCTGGTGGAGCGGACATCTTGGACCTATCATTTCTATCGTATGACGTATCGTACATTCGACGAAAAAAAATCTCAGAATTGATGGGCGACATTGGTGTTCTATGATCATCTAGCTAGCGTTTGAGATTTCAGATGATCCACCGCAAGCGATCACGCATGTGGACAAGTTTGGAGATCAAAACCCTTTCGGTTCATGGTACTCGGCGGCCGGAAACGTAACTGGAGAAGCAGGTCTCCCTATCGGCAACGAGAGGAGTGTCAGCTTCTACTACGACAGAATGTAGATGTAAAAAAGAGTTGGATGTTATTCGTTTGTTTGACATTCGTTTGAGCAGAGGAGCATACCCACTGCTCCAATTCCCTCCTCAACTTAAAACTGCACATTCGTGCTTCGATCTGATTCAATGAATCTAGAAATGTCTTGAATAAATATTATTTTCGTTTCCTTGCTTTTTTATATAAGGAGTTTCCCCTTCCTTACCTCCGAGGGGAAAATATCTCGAGGGTTAAAACGAATTCGAGACGTTGTTACGTTTGATAAGTTCTTCTGTGCACACGGTTGGTAGGTGGAAACTTTATTATGGCCTGGGGCGCTGTAGGCACTCTGGATTTCTGCAAGAAATCTTAGAATGGACAACCGCAATGAGTGCTTATCCATAACAAATGACCTCTTGCCATTTGTGTCGCACTGCGAGCTACTGATGTGAGCGGTGGGACGGTGGTGGACTGGGTGAGTCTTTCCTCTCATTCGGGATTTTTGGTGGTTTTCTCAGTAGTCTGTCAGAAACGTTAGGGAAGAGGAGATCTTTGGCGGTGTAGAGAGAGCAATTTCAAACCATGAGCCACGTTTAGGCCTCTGATGAAGACGATCTAGTCGAAACGTCAGGCCATAATAAAGTTCCCACCTACCAACCTCGTGTGCACAGAAGAACTTATCAGACGGGATTTCATTTCAAGGAAATTCGAAACTGCGCAGTGAAGGTCTCCGAGAATTCCTGGACAGTACCGTTGCGGTTAACGTTCTCTCTCTGTGCTCATGGAAAAACAAGTATGTATGAGGTTACGTTCTGAACCGTTCAAGGATGTGTCTTCTTGCTCATTTGTTATGTAGAAAGGGTCCATTCTTGCGTAAACGTAAGTCAATGGTATGGTATTCTGAGTACTGGATACCGTTTGTCCAGGATAAAACCAATTGAAAGAAGACCACCCTGCTACTGGCAATGTGTGGTCTCATGAGTATAGCGTAGTGCGCCGCCTACGCGAATGTGAACTCGAAGTCGCTGAGATGCGGTAGCCGTGGCTACGAGCTTCGATTGAACGT
>MU950591.1:0-15797 GCA_036418165.1 Cooperia oncophora
CGCGCCTTGGCGAATACGGTGAAGATGATGTCCTAGACCGTAGCGACGTTGCCGTAGCTGCTCGATGTGGGAGGTCTTGCAGATCAAGAGTACTGACCTCCAGGTAGCTATCTGTGGATGACTTCATTCAAGAAGTTTCGCAGCTGTTTGGAGGCGACGTGAATTCCAAAGGTGTTCTCCAGTCAGGCCGCGACTGGAGATGACTTCATATTTTGGCGTACATGAAGGCGATTGGCGGCAGCCTGCTCCAGCTTATAGAGGAAGACTCTCGGGTATCTTACTTTTGCGTACTCATATCCACTTCCCCTGTATGGGCTGCGAAAACTTCGTTGATATGTGGCTCGGCCGAAATGACTTTTTTTTTTGGCCCCCCCCCCTGTAACAAGGACGTTCGCTGCGGAGCATACTGCACATCACATGCAATCTTTTACGCTGGATGGTAAACCTGACCAGTTGTTTAAATTCTCCCTTGCACACTCGACATGAATTCGTATGTGGAATCATACGCTATTCGCCTTTGCTAGCGGCATTTGATTAGTTAGCACTCCTTTTGGGGTCATGAAAGTATACGTCAGTCATTAAGCCACAGAAAAATACCAGGCTAAGGCAGCGATGCCCCAGTCATCTGAACATCTCGGCCTTCTTGACCGAATTTTTTCTCCATGGACAGGTTTGGCTCAAATGTTGTATCTTGGGGGTAGTTTGACCTGTTAAATGCGAATATCATATTCGCTTGACCCGAAATTTCGTGGCCACAGGCGCGGGTGATTTGGGGTATTTTGGCGCCGGCGCCTGTGGCGCGGGCGCCAGGAGGTTTCGTGCCGAGCGGATGTGATATTCATGTTCAGGAGGTCAAACTACCCCAGGAACAAATTTTTAGCCAATTCCGTCCACGCAGAAAAAGTCGGTCAAGAAGTGGCCAGATTTCAGATGATTGGGGCAGTAAAGGCAAATAGTCCCCAACATGAAATATTTTTCTGGTCGGCATGAATGCTCAGGGTAGAATATCAGTGAAAACGTCTCAAGATGCTGAACTCAAATCTACGTTTGAGATGTGTGGAACTGTTCTTCAAACGAAGTTATCAAGAATTCCCTTGCAATAATTCCATGCTTGGAAGGCTAGCTTGGCGCCGGAAGAGTTTAAGTCTCCCTTTGGTAGAGGAAAGTGAGTATGGGTGGCAAGGCATGCTCAGAGCACAAATACAACCTGATTCGAGAGCATTTTGCATGGAAATACTGTATTCGCGTTCGATAATGGAGTGAATACAAATGAGAGTGATAATAATTTCAACAGTTGAGCATGGCGCCTACACCCTCAAAGAGACCCCAAACAAGTTTGCGTTGAACGGCACTGATGTTTCCGTTCAGGATGCCAAAGAACTCCAGATGGCCAACTAATAGGCAACTCTGAAATTTTCAGTGCCGATGGTGAAAGGGTCATTTGGTTGTCTCGCAGTCGATGGCTGATCTTTTGGCTATATTAACTCTTCAACCATGTTTCCCTGAACAAAGCAGCTGTCTCACATGTTCTCATCATCTGCGTCATTCTCCTGATATGCAGAAGAAGGTTCGGCTTGGTGGGGACACCAAAGGGCACTCAGCTATGACTAAAGTAGCTCATTTGTACCATTGCGGAGCTTCCCACATGTTCACAAGTTTTACCAAGATGGGGCCTATTATTGAACCTGAACTAGCAAAAGAAAATAAGTGCAAAATTCCTCTCCCGAGCCAAATAGCGCAGAAACGTCCATACCAAGACAAGTCATGGATCAGCCACCCTGTCGCTCGCAGTTCACCAATGAAGGCAATGAAAGTTCTCTCTGAATTCAGATTTTGAGCGCAGCTGATGCGCGTGATCGTTTGGACACTGTGGACACCCAATACCACTCGTTTGGAACAAATCGCTTTTGAAGAGCGGCCAGCAAATGCCACATATTGCACACGCCGTCCTTTCCTTCTTAGCTGTCCTAAGGGCGACCAAAACTTGTCATTGCCATTTGCTCGGCTAAACAGGGATTTATGGAGGGAGCGCGGCGGCAGATTGTGACAGCAGAGCCTAGATTTTCCTGTCCCTCTCGTAAGGGTAGAAAGCTTCGAGCTCCATTCGCGTAGGGGAAGGCCGAAACCTGCCCATCATCACCCGCTGTGAGGTGCTAACGGTATGTTCACGTCACCCACGTGACACTGTCATGTCGCGAATGCGGCGCTACAGCGCTTTATCGAGTGACGTACTCGGCTGTAGGCAGCACGGGCAAGAGCAACAGAGAGCGAAAATAACGCTTCATGGACTCCAGAGGGGCAACCATTTTTTTCGCCAATCTATTGGTGGGTATCCAGACAGGAGCGGTCGATATCGCCACGGCTTAATCCATCAGGGTGCGTCCGCCGACTGAGCGTATGGTAAATACCGGGTCGCAGAACGCGCCCTGTCCTCCCGAATCGACCGGCTGCGCTGTCACAGCCTTTGAAGCCGAGGATAAGTGCTTCTTCTCGTACCGGAGGATAACATGAGAAGTGCAGCCATAATTATGCCAAGGATATCTCGTGCAATGAGAACGTCAGGTTAAAAAATGACCGCCGTCAGCCAGGCTTGAGTGCTTCTCATGAGATGCTCTCGTGGTCGAGGCCATTGTGTGTGAAGAGTCGGTCATGATGAAAAGGCGACTGATTGCCGGCCTCGGAAGGAATGGAGACGATTGTTGAATGCCCGATCCGCAATGAATCTCCGCCACTCGCCGTATCAACACTCCAACTCTTCCCACACACTTCACTCCTACGGTAGTTTCAGTCGCGAATTATGTGGCCAATTTGTAGTTTTTAGTGATTTCCGTCCATTTTAAATAATTTTTCTTTTCTTTGGTGGATACCTAGACTCTTTAAAAAGATTTTGACTCCAACAAAATCTGGTAAAATTATCGTCCTTTTTCGCGTTCTTCACAGAGACAATTTATTAATAGTTTTCACATTTAGTCCTGAAAGGTGCGCTTGTGCCTTTGTATGTATCGCCTTCAGCAAAATGTCGCTATCAGCAGATTCGGACTCTAAGGAGGGGGCATCTTACACTCCCGCAGTTTCTTCGGGTGGTTCCTGTCAATCTACACGTTTCAACATGATGAGACCTGTAGGCTCTTGTCAAGTGTGAACGAAGCCATGCTACTGTATAACCTTACAGAAATTCACAGTACATGAGGCCCCGGCAGTGATCGATGGGAACCAACAGCATGCCCCACCAAGCAAAAGTGTGCCGATTTCTCATATATTGAGATACGCTTCAAATAACTGACGACGCAGTTCTGCGACGGAGGGGGGGGCATTTGCACTTTCGCTGCTTCACTAGTTCCGGTTTACAAGTCTCACTCTGGTGAAACCTGTGAACTCTTGTGAATCTGGAGCAAGCTCGTCTAGCCACCATGGTAGAACCTGTCAACTCTTGTAAGCTCACGAAATGGCTCTCTAGATGGGTCGACACGTCGGCGGAATGTAGCAAAAAAGCAAAGTGCTCCCCTCATGTCGCCGAAGTGACTGACACATACTTCATTACCCTACGGTTTTACAGTTGCAGTTTGGTGACCAACTCCAAGAGCTGCGTACGGAAGAGGTTGGTTACCTGCGTGTTGAATCGACTGGGGCAGTACCTCCTATTCGGGCCCCTTACTTCTTAATCGAGCCACCTTCTCCATGGGCGTGAGAGGAGTGCGTAAGGATACGAGCTACAGTAGTGGAAAAATAAGGCTTGAAACTAAGCGCTCCACAAAATCAGTTTCAACAGTGTTAAAATCGTATGGAACACTCAAGCAGTGAGAGGGCAAGTAAGTTGCATGGATGCAACCGAAAACAACTGCTTAGCGCCCAATATTTGGTTTGCTTGCCACTAAACTTGATTGTAGCCTTCATCCCGCGTGGAAAAGGATCCCACAGAACCTCCAGGGTTATTCACAGGTATTCGACTCCAATTTTCGTGAAACGCGTAGAATAGCTCATTCATGTTGATGGACTTCTTCACTCTGACTAGTGCTTGAGCTCTTCTCGCAGATGCCAGACTGCCTTGGGGAAAAGGCTTTCACTTGGTCGCTTTGTTCACGCATTATTTGCCTGTCTGGGCTCTTCTTTTTCCTCTAAATAACCTCAGCCAAAAAATCAAGTAGTAGTTTGACAAAATATCTAATTTTTTGGCTCGCTCCGAGTTTTTTTTCGACAAATGTACTTTGCCATTGTGGGTAAATTTGGGAGATTTCACTAGCCAGTCTCTGGTTGGCTGAGGTACATCGTCGTGCTGGAATTGTTTGAATTTTAAGTTGAACAGAGGGCAAATGATAGAGACAGCCCACTTTAGAGAGGGAATTCTGTTGTCAAAGTAAGGAAGTACCAACTTTTGTCCTCCAGTGCGTCATGGGCACAGCGTTGATTCCGGTGTCCCAAAAAGGAAAAAGTAAAGTACCGAGGGGATTTAGCTAACACTTCCTACTTACTGGTTGCTTGCTAGCTCTGTTCAAATATCCAGACATTACAGCGAGTAGAAAGCCTTGCAGCACTGTCAGGTGAAAAGCCCCTTATGCTTTGCTGTCGAAGCAGAACTCTAACTTGACTAGGACATTTCGATAGCAGCAGCACAAAAAATGCGTTTTGGTCTATAGTGCTCTCCAGCAATATGACCGCTGGAATATGAAATGCTCGAGTACCACTTAAATCATTTCAGAACGCATGGCGCCACCAGCTGTCACTCAAAAATATGCTTGAAAAGTGTTGGCATTTAGCCGAGTAGTTTTCCTTCGCAAAGCTTTATTCAGGAGAATAGCCGGCATTCATTCAGCGCGGTTTCCCTACCTTGAATCATAGGCCTCCATCAGCCAAAGGCAGGTCTCATACGGTCGCTCACTCGAGTTGGGTAAAAAGACACCGGCTAGGCGTAAGTCAGCTCACACCGGTCATCACCTTCAGCCGATATTTCCACATGCTCATCAGTTCGTAATCATTCAGATGTTGGCTGAGAATTGCTCCATTCGAAGGAGCAAGAGAGGGCGGCAGGGCAACAGCAGCGTGCTCCCCAGTACAAGGGATCTTAAGTGGCCAGGGTTGGCTCACCTCCACAAAACGTTCATTGCCTTCTTACCGGACCCGCGGGTTATAAAAAAAAAAAATTGGATACCAGGATGTCGCGGCAGACACTACCCATGGGACATCGGCTGGGTGCGCCCGACTCCATCTGTGTTAACCGCATCCGTTCGATAGAATATCACAACTCTGCATTGTGAGGGGAGTTAGGAAGATGCGCTTGCCATCCCAAAACAGGAATCATCAAAAGAGAACGGACTTTCACCATCCTTCATGGAGAGTTTAGTCTTTCATACCTTCACATCCGAATCCGAAGGCGCGGATGAAGGCTACAAAGCCACAGTATCCTTCTTGCATTATGAACTGTCGAATGGATACTCAAAGAGCGGTCAAATCTTTCTCCCCACAAAAACAGTTTCCTCAATACATCAGTCATTAAGCTGTTATCATGCGCGATTATGCACAACGAAAGTTGACCTACTGTCAACATCGTCTTCGACAGCTCTGAGGCAGGTCAAAGCACGTGATCCAAGTATTTCAACGAGTGTGTGCGTCTGCATTGGCGCATCTGGAAAAACTATGGAGAGACTTCATTTGTACCAACTTTGACGGAGTCCGCTTGCGCGGTGCTATAAGTGGTGCAAAAAATGTGCCAAAAGAAGCCCAGTACTTGGTCCAGTGTACGTTGAACATGTAAATGAATAAGTGTGAAAAATTGTGAAAAATACCCTCAGTTGCAAGTTTCCAGTGCGAAGATTCTGACTGAAACTTGAGGGCGAGGACACTTTGTTCTCTCCAAAACCTGGAGAATGCAATTTGGCTACAGTATCTATCTTCTCGACGAGATGCCAAATTTAAAACGAGACAACGAGCAACGTGCGTTAGCGGCTGTCGTTTAGATGGTGACGAGCGCCTCAGTGAAGGGATCGTAATCCAATAGAGACAATGACGGACCCTAATCGGCTTGTTTAGCCGCCAATCTAGCATCCTCAGATGCTGTACGCCCTGATACTGATTGCCCGATCGGGAGCGCTTCAGAGGTGGGGAGTGTTGTCGGCTCAGCCGGTCGCCCCTCTCTTCCTGATTCTTCAGTTTTAATCTCTTCGCACTTTGAACTCAATTAAGACTTCTAATCCTGAGTTCTTCAAGCTTATCCCATTAAAGGCAAGGAAACTTTTCATTTCCAATAGCCATATTCAGTGAGACTTCTGATTCTCTTTTCAAACTATTTGATAGGTCGTGTCTACGGGCTACTTTCCAATCAGACCTGACCAGATCCATTGAGTGAGTATTACACGCGACTTGTTCAAATTTCTCAACAGCTCATGGTGAAGAATGGGCTTTTGCCGACGTTCGTGAGGGACCTTCCTCACAGCTCTCTTTATGTCCGCCTTGACTAGTGGTTTTCGAGATGCCTGACTCGCTGGAGTGAAGCCAACAAGCCTAATTGTCGGCTCAAAAGGATCAAAGTAAACTATGGCTTGAATTCAGAGACTCTTCAAATTCCTTATGGAACTGTCCAACTTTTACAAGTTTCGCCTTTCAGATTATAATCCTTCACGAGTATATACTTTTGTCAGAACTAATAACTGAGCCAAATACCAATTTCTTGAAATTACTAACTTCATATCACCTGCACTTACCTCCCTCCTTGCTTTCGGACAATTTGGACCGTCAAGGCCCACCTTCTTTTCGCTCTTACCTGCTGAACGCGTAATAAAAGTTCTTCTCTCGTCAGCTTCTTCTTCGTAAATTTCGGTACGATGGGTGCAGACCGGAATAAGCGTATTTCCCTGTTTGGAGCTTTTCTCCCCAACAAGATTGGAAGAGCACTCATTCGCAGGCCTCTTGTATAATGTTCATCAGTGGACGTTTTAGAAGGGGCGCGCTTGGTTACTAGGTAGAGTGGCGATTTTAGAACGTGGAGCAAGTATGGAGATGATCCTGTTTTTTGAGGCGTCGCGGCCAAATAAACAGGGCTCTATTAGCAACTTATTTACAAGTAACAAAGTGACATTTAATGGTGCATATGCTTAACAGGAGTTAAAGGCAAAGCCGCGATACACTTGTTGCGTCCACCGAATAGTGAATTAGAAGTTCGCATAATAGACACAAGGTTGTGGAGTAACTCCGGAGTGAAAAGCAAAGCAGAAAACAAACTGCTGCTAATTATCCTGAATAGAACCCCATTCCGATCGCCGAACGTTTAATACGCGCTTAATGCACTCCATCTCAACTCACGCCTTGCATCCGCACCGCCGTGATCTGCCGATAAGAATCTATGAAACCATAAAAAAGACGGTTTTCATCCCTTTTTTGCTTCTGCCGATCATTAGTGTCTCTGAAATTCAGGCTTAGGCGGAGTCACTGGAAAAAGGCGTTACTCAACCAATTTTCCGTTGTAGGCCTCCCGTATTTTATTGCCTTGAAACGCGGTACGGATTGTTCATTCGCGAACGACACCTATATTCCCCGACGCGATAGTTTCCACACGTTATACCTGATCGGGACCATGGCTTAAGCACCGAAACCTTTAGGCAGCGAGGGCAGTCCGATCAATTCACGCTAGATCCATCTGCAAACATGCCTGGGCTGTTATATTCAGCAAACAGTGGGCTTCAAACACATTCCCTTTGTGGGTGAAAGGCGTACGCATCCGCAAGCTGCTTTTTCGCTGATTTTTTGTCGGTATTTAGTCTGAGATAGACAGAGAGCCGTCTGTGCTCAGCTTGCCTTTTCTTTCGTAAACTGGTGGGAGCTCTTGAACGGGTTTAGTAAGGTTTAGAAGGTAGAGAATTTGAGATGTTTTCAGGTATTCAGTGGTCCTTTGAATTCAGGATGGAAGAGCACTTCACGCCTCTTAACTCAAATCGCTACTGTATTCAATCCTCAAAGTTAAGGAGTCAACAGTAAAGGAGTGCATGTCCTGTTTTTCGCCTTAAAATGCCAAGTAAAACTGAACCTCGGATGGTTATTGCTCCTTTTATAACATGGGGTAATTCACACCTAACACATGCCCAAAATCGCTGCTTCTAGATATTTTCCAGCCTGAAGAATGGGCAATGCTGAATAATCTTTTAGCCACTCGAATAGAACGAAGGCCTCACAATCACCTTTTTTGAAAACGAAGAAGTACATACGCAATCTAAAGGCGCCTTCCAAAAGTGGAATCGAGTGTGCCGGAAGTCAGCAGCTGGCAGCTCTTTCATCCTAGTGGGATCGCCGCTCGTCACTGCTACCACCAAGTCAAGTGCCCTGAAGCGGCCCACTTGACGCCACAACTGTTCCTCATTATTACATATTCATTGGGTAGCAATTGGCCTGCAAACTGAGGGTCGAGTTGGGGATACATCCTTAACACTGAGATGGGTTGCTCTTGACCGCGGGAAAGGAGAGAGCGAAAGCAACTTATCGTATGAATGCTGAATTGTAGTCGAAAAAATACCAAGCACTCAGCTCTGCTACCTAACTGTTCCACACATTGCGGACCGCCGCTCTGCGCAGATACCCGCGTCTTTTCGTCACTTTTTACATCATCAATCAGTAACTTTATTGTTATTCCCACATTCTTTTGAGACAGGTGTATTACGGTCCAAAAACATATTCTGATATGTAATACAAAATCTATGTCAAATATGCCACAGAGATAGACGCCGAATTTATCATATAAAACAGCGCGAAGAACAAAGTGTATGGCACACCATGTGTGTCACGCGGTTCGTACGTGTTAATTTCTCATGCTTTCTCTGTGACCTACTTTCTCAAAGATTCCTTAGCTCTCCAGTTCATTCCCTTGCGCGAAAGCGAATTCTTAAAGTGGTAGAAAAAAATCAAACCTCTTGCCGCTAGGGAATGGCCCCGCTATTCGTGAGTGAGTGCCGCTTTTTCCATATTTTCACGCTTTATACCAACAAAAAACGCTTATTGGATTAGGAGTGAGAATCGATGACTAGATGAAAGCACTTGAAGGCGTCACTCTAACTTATTCAACTCTTCGTAGTAGTAATAAGAAAAATTCATTTTTTTCTGGCTTTTTCGAAGCCCCTCCTATCGACGGTGACATCTTCTCACTGCACCGCTCAACCAGGGCTATTCTACTGTATTTGAGCTTTACCTGCATCGAGGCCAAGCCACTTTCCTCGTTAAATTTGATTAGATCCGACTTGTCTTGTTTTGCGCAGGTCACTGCGCAGGTGTAACAAATGGCCGTCAAGAGTTAGAACGTGCCATCTAACACTCTAACTTGTTAACTGTCACGTACATAACAACGTAACGACGTCAAACTTGGCGCACTCGTGGGCTTCGTGGGGGCACGAACTAAGCCACCAGCTAGTGCGGGCGCACCCTGCTGAAAACCTGTCAAGTTCCGAGTGCTAAAGGTCTACCGAACACTCCCACACGAATTCACAGGTCTAAACCCAATGTAAGATGTTTTATTAACATGTACTCTAACAAAAGGAACTAGTGCCAATGCCGCGTCGAAGCCAAGCAGCACCATAACTGTGCATTTCAGTGATTTGCATTCAACACTGTCATTAACGGGTTATGTACGTGAATTGCCCTTCATCTCTTAGTCGCGCTGACTTTGCGCAGCATGCGCTCGGCCCGAATTGGCATCTTCCAAATTGATCACAGATCTTCAACTAGCAAGCAACGTTATGAGAATCATCATTTCCCAGTTTCTAATTTTTTTTATTTACTAGTTTGTCTCAAGTCGTAAGCAGAGTTGGCGCCGTAGCACAAGCAACAAGAAGAGATGTTTCGATCAATGTAAATACTGATTAGATGAACAGGAATGTTTCAAAGGTTTTGCGCAGCATATACTCTTAATGTCAAAGCCCCCCGCCCCCCCCGGACTGGCAGCTGCTAAGGATTGCAATCTCTTCGTAAGTGCTTCAGCTTCACGCTTGGCCATTCCAAAACGCGTTAACAGCGCGTCTAAGAGGGCGCTCAAACGACAGCTGCCGCGTAATTAACCACCGTAGTGCTCATAGCCCACGGGCCCATCCGGCTGGCACGGGCCAATCAGCGATGTTGCGTATTGCGTAGCGACGGGAGCGACGGGGCGTAAATAAGATTTCGTATATCAGTGTGTGAAATGATGTTGTCGAGTGCCACTCCATTCCAGACGAATAAGATTGTATGGGGGAAAAAGTGCTCGTAGAGGGGATGGCACCCTATTTGGGTTTTTCTGTGATGGGAATAATGCTATGGTCTGCCAGAAAAAGGGGTTTTAATATAGGCATACTTTCAGTAGACTTCCTTCTGCCTTCGGCTGACCGCACGTTGGCCTAGCCTGGGTAGCTTTCACACTTCGTCCTACAAAAGCCATTCGGACGATATGGCGCGAGGGCATTTTGCACTTTCGCTGCTTTTTCTTTGTCGTGTCTTGCTTTGAAGATGACAGGATTTTCACAAGTTTTGACAAGACTTTTAACAAGCACTGACTGGTTATCCACTGTCATAATTCACCATAGTTCACAGGGTCTTTTCACAAGTTCACACGTCATTCATGACTGAACACTACCGTGTGAAGCACCGACAATGCAAAATGCCCCTTGTCGCTGAACTGCGCTGTCATCTCCCTCTTGTATGAAGTTGCGGTGCCTAGTTTGAGCATTGCGGGCAAATTTTAATACTGAAATGCAAGGTACGGGTCCGGAAACAAGGCTCTCAGGATCAATGAATGGGGTGATTTTTAGAAAAAAGGCAGAGGAAGCACTGTTGTTTCACCTGTTTCAGCATGTAGCTCACCTTCAGAGCTTTCTGAGAGATTATCTTCCAGCAAAAACTGGGGTTCGCAAAGCTATCTATTGGAATAGATTGTATCCCTATTTCTGTGATAACAATACAATTTTTTTATTTATACCATTACTACGAACATTTCTTTCGGTCCATTTACTGAGGCCTGTCCGCCCCCCTCCCCTGTCCTCCAGCATCGGAAATTCTTTGTGCGTTTTTTTCCTTCCCTTCAGATAGCGGTAGTCAGCTCTGCACAGGTAACATTCTGATGATCCTTTCCCCTTCCCCTCAGGAGAACCTGCTCCGCTCCACCTACCCAAAGTCGCACGCTTCCAGAGGAAGCATCGAGTGTTAGCTGTAGTATAAGCACATGATGAAGTTATTTATGTGATTATTAGAGATAATTCTCAGGATTCGAAAATTCAACAAAATAATTCCATGATGAGGAAGGTGAAGAGTCAAACAAGTCGGTCAAGAGGTTACCAACACTATTATACCAGCCTGTTTATTTGATTGTCTGTTCACTCTTTTATTTTCCACGATTATAGGTAGAAGCCTATGAGCTTTGTTCAAGGCATGAGAATTGAGCTTTGTTCAGCATGAGTGGTGCTCTACATATCGTTATTAAATCCCTGGTGATATAAATGGTTACTCACTCAATACTTTTTTAGGAGGATGAAAAAGACAAGAGAACCGTCGAGTCAAAGCCGAGAAGAGGAGGAGAAGATCTCAGTCGTTGACGGTGACTCTGACGAAGATGTCGATTGCTCAGAGAAAGATACACCCAAAAGCACTGAGAAATCGTCGTTACCGCGATTCTCTGTGACCAACATTCTCTCTCCTTTCAATAATTTAGGTGAGTCCAGAATTTCATTTATAAGCAACTTAAAGGGGAGAGGTCTCAAAAAGGCACCATAATCATGGAGCGCTGTGTAAATGCCTGTGTGATGCGGTAGATGGACGTTCCCTGAGCATATATTTCGAAAACTCTTCCAAAGCCTGGTGTCTTCGGAGTCCACTCAACCGACATGCCTGGAATCCCCAAGTGCATGACACTCAAGCGGTCGAATCGTAAAAACTATGAACCCACGGGGTGACCAAAAGGTGGACACTGAACTCTTTCCCCATCAGGAATGCGGTCCTCAAGAACAACACTGAGGAATCACCCAGCTGTTTCAGACTGGACCCAAAACTGTAGTCCGTGATGATCCCGCCAACAGTGGTGGCATGGCTTCATCTTTTTGTGACGGTGAAGGCAGCTGTAGAGTCTAGCTTCTGCTTGTAGAGAAATGATTTACCCTCTCAAGACTGCTCTACCGTGAGACTTCCCATGAAAGCTGTCGCCCTGTGTAAGAGTGTATTCATGCTTGAAGGCAGTTGGCACGATAAGTCCCTAAAGACGAGTAGGATTAATACGCCTGGCAGGACGGAATTCCGCGCCCCTGAGCAGGCGCTGCGCAGCGCCTTTCCAAGGAAGGTACCCTTATAAGGGCCCTATCAAGCTACAACATACCGACCCGAACGCCCACCACGCCCGCCCGCCCACAAATGGACGACCGTTCCTGACGCTCGTATTGATTCATTTGCTAAGCAAATTATGAAGCGAAGGGATTGGTATGAAGCGGCCGTGATGCTGCATGGATATATGAGTACACATATGCAGCCGTATCTTCGGTAGCGGTTATTGGCAAGATGCCTACGGGAAACTCGTCCGAAATCGATTTTCAAGTCACTGAGAACGGAGGCTTTTTCTTCGCAGGATTTTGACCGTTTCACTCCGTTCTTTCGCCATTTCCCCACTATATAGCGCCCTACTAGCATTTTAGGCCGAGCACCAAATCATCGTGCCAACTGCCCTTCAAGCTGGTGGCATCGCTCAGATAAGTCTACATGCCAGATCGTGAAGTGTGGTACGCAGTTTTCTACCATAATCCTCAAAATCATTCGCGATCGAGGGTTCACGATGTATGGTATCAGTCTTATGAACCAGTTTAGTCCTGATCAGTACCTCCTCAGTAGACGAAGCAAGTGAAAAAACCGGAACAGAAACACATGACCTTCTCTCAGCAGTTAGGGGCTCGTCTTAAACGAGGACATATGTTGGACGTGTAAGACTGCTCCCATAGCGATTGGACGCGCAACGCCCGACTCGGGACCGTGAGTGGCCCCAGGAATTCCTGGTTCAGGTGATTGCTATATTCGTGTTGGGAAGTTGGTCTGAGAACAAATTTTCAGCCTTTTTGGAAAGGGTCTGTAGAAAAATTGGGTCTGATGCCGAAGATTGGGGTTATCACTTGCAATGAGTGCTCCATCTAAATGCATCATTAGCGTCACTCTGAGGGAATTATCAAGATGCTCTTCATTTGCACATCTTCTCTTGGAAACTGGTGAGACGAACTGCTGCTATTCATTCACCGTCCTTTCCCCATCGCTTCAGAGTATGAAACTCAAGAGCAGTCCTGCCTGCTATTTTGTTCAAGTCATCCTTTTCGGAAGCGTGCTTCGCTGAGACTATCGAGAACTTTAAAAACTTCCAACGGTGATTAGCTTGCGCTTAATCGCTATGGAAAGCGCGGATCACCGAAGATGGCAAAGTGCCAGAAGCGCCGCGCGCGACACGTGCCGCGCGGGTGTTGTAGGAATAGAAGCTTGTGAGCCGTTGTCTCGTACAGCTACAGTATGATGTCGCACGCGTTGCCACGCTCACGTGTCTCTAACTTCTTTATCTCGCCGTTTTGAGGGACGAAAGTGGTATGTTCTCTGTGAACGCGTATAACAGTTCAAAAGGCACGGAGTCATTTTGAGGACCACTTGATCGCGAGAAGTGTTTTTAAGCTACGCGTCAGAGAGAAGTATCTTGCGTCCTTCCTCTTGCATGAGCTGTTCGGACCCTAAGGGCAAGGCAAAATCGGGCAACGACTTCATACCGAGGTGACCTGGACTATTCGGAATTGTACTGTACGTCTAAAATATAGACCACCCGCTCTCGAAACACTGTGGACTTCAAAAACCTCGCGTGTGAAGAATAGAAATAGAAATAAAACTAAAATACTGAGACCCTTTTGACAGTTGGTTTTGAGCATTGTGTCAACACAAAAGGAAGAAGCAGTGTAGGCCTGAAATAAAGACACGGCCACAAGCGGCAAAAAGTAGGAGAGACGAGAGCGACAGCACCAGAGTTGAGATAGTCAGGCGAACTAGTGCCCAAACAATAGCCATTACACCCCCCTCCCCCCACCAAAGCGAAACGTTCACTGTCTCTAACCGTAAGATTACAGTAAGCTTTAGTCACAGAAGGATTGTTTTACTCAGCCAATTAGTGGATGCTCTTGTGAAGTTCCACCTAAATATATCTCAAGGACCAAAGCAATTTCGTGGTGTATGAAGTATTCAAAACTGACCCTAAAACCACCTTACTTTTGAAGGGATGCAGCAGGGTTCTCAAAGCTTTCCAGTAGCTTCGATGCAATCATGCCATATTGGTCAGTTATGGAACGTCGTCTGGTTACGTCGGTCCGGCTAATTGAGCGTTTCAAGCGACTTCCACAGCTCAGAGTTTACTTACGGGGTCATGAATGATTAATCGAAGCAACCAGTGATGGAGAATGGGCACTTGCGTAAATGACAATGCGAACCAGGAGAGAACACCTCGTCACCACTGATCCCCTCTTCAATGGAGATGTTGACTGTGATCGGTGGGGCGATGTCAGGAGAGGCGAAATAAGTCTGCCTGCGACATTTTTTATTCATCAATAATGATCAGTTAGTGATCGATTTAAGAAGAGAACAACCTGTGGTGGAAATGCCGCGGGTGGGCTCATTCCATCCTTCCTGACAACGCCCCGACTAATTGCAACGCAATCAGCTGTAGATAGCGATACACTTACTGAAGACAGTCGCTCGAGTGTGTCTTTGTGCACTCGACACAAATGGCACTGATAACTGTACTCCGCCTGAACTGGTCGAAGTTCAGGGACTTTTGGAAAATGTCAGATTGTTCGCCTGAATTATTATCGAAATCCGATGGTACTGGAAGTCGAAAAGCCGGAGAGAGCTGTAACCTGCTCCAGACAGGCAGAGCAACAGCTAACTTGTTTTTCACCATTTTGCCGTCTGACTGGGCGCCGCTTTACTTGCGCGACAAGCCTTTCCGCGCCGAAAGAACACGATGTATAATAGTGCTCAGGAGTTGAAGCCAAACCTGTTAGCCAGATAGAGACCTTGCAAACAATGGCATGGATAGCTCTAGGTCTGCAGTGCCACTAAGTGTCCATAAATGTCGCTTTAAATATGGTTACATTTCCTAAAAGAAGACCAAATGAGGCGGACCTGAGTTTTTATGCGGAGGCAGTCTTCTATTAATCGGGAGATCTGCGAAAAGGAAAAGAGTGTCAGCAAAGAAAATAAAAAGTCAAAAGAACAAAAAAAACAGGAAATATCATCCCACATGTCAGTAAAAAATCGATTAATTGCTGCTGCTTACACAACTGTAATGAAGCTCATTAGATGGCAACAAACTTATTCTCTCCAAATAGTACTCTTTTCTAAGAAAGAAACAATGTCGATTTGGTTTTTTAGACACGAAATTTGCTTCGCAGAATTTGTGGTTTAGCAAAATTTCATTCGACATTACCGTATCCCTACCGATGAGGTCTCGTCGTCATGAAAGCGCTTGCACATCGTTGAGTTCCCACTTGTGCGTGGCTGTGCAATCGCGCAAAGACGCTTGAAGTGGTTCGTCGAGCGGCTTTTCATGGGAGAAGCCGTCCCATAGCCTCCATATTCAGGCCCTAATAGACGTCCTCAAGAGCTGCAGCAGACGGGCCGCACCTCTCAGCGCTCATCGGGCACCTCCTCACAGACTTCTCAGAGCTCACTCCACGACTTCGTCCACTACCGCCGCCGCATCAACTTATCACACCACTCGCTCCCACTCCTCTCACTTTGAGACTCCTCTTCTGTAGCACCCTTAACGTGTGGAGGAGTAGAGTCGGACCCGTGAA
>MU950592.1:0-17199 GCA_036418165.1 Cooperia oncophora
CTCTCACTTCCCGAAGAATGCTGGAAATTTTTTGAGTCTAACAATATTGATGTTACAGCAACAAGAGAGGCTGGAGGTCGCGAGTCCTACATATGGGACGATACTGACATGGCAAACAATGATGGCAGAGACGCGGAAGCCAAAGAAGCATTTGCCTATGTATTCTCGATCAGTGGTGTAAGTTGTTAGCTCCAAAGGGGTGTGTAGCAACAGAATCATCCAGGGCAGCGCTGGTGGGCGTGGCGTGCGACCGCTGCGGCGAGAAGGCGATCATGCGTCTGGCCGTTTTAATGGGGATATTAAAGGGACCGCGGATTGATATCACCCAGGGTCAAGGGCTGTGTACAGTTACAATTGAGTTTCTGCTTTTTCTTTCTTTTTTTTCATAGAGAATGAAAAGTTTCATCAGAACATGAACTCATTAGGGTCTTCAATACTTCTTCTGGTGTGTCATCTTTCAGAGCAGCTCACAGGAGATAGTTGACCATTCATCGATTGAGTGTTAAACGACTGCGCGAATAATGTGAATCACACAAACCACAACACAGGGAGAATAACTGCTTTATCGCTTTTGTGTTTGTATAGTTCCTGAAGTTGTGCCTTGGATCCGCTGAACAATTACTTGTGTGTTACTATCGAGAGAAACATCGTTAGATTTACAGTTATTGATGAAATTTGGTAAACGTTGGGGAAGTACACTCAATATGGTGGTCGGGTGATTCATGGCGGAGAGCAGTCGAACGGGTTTAGGTATGGGTGGGGGTCCTAGCGCTCTTCGAAGGGGGTCACGTTAAAAAAAGCATGACAACCCTCGTAAATGTGCTTGAAAAATAAGTAATCGGCACACTGATAGTGATAAAGAAACCCGAGATGTGCAGAAAGTCAGAGCATGAAACAAATCGATAAATTAGTTGAAAATAAAAACGGAAATTCAGCCAGTCGTTGTAAATGTTGTAAAAATAGATGTATAATATGCAGAAGATTTGTATAGTAGCGGAAGAATAAGGGATCCATGTATATGCACAATCGTGTGCTGTAATAAATCAACTGCCCTAATCGCAAAGCTATCGTCTAGCAAATGCACGTAGAAAAGCCGCTGCGTTATTCGCCGCGCGACGCGCTGCGTGCGACGAGCGGAGCTCCGGACGATTCTGTTGCACGTCTCCCGTTCCATACAACCCATAGAGGTCTCACGAAACAAATGTGTTAGGTCATCAATTCAAAAGTGTGGAGACATACAGGGGTGCCATTGAATGAGCAAGAGGCGTGGACTTCTACGTTGTTTGGAAGCAAATTCAAGTGCCCACTTCATTCGGTTGTCAGAAACTCTTGCTTATACTTCTCATTCGAGTTGTTCGGAGACCATCTTATCACTCTTCGTGTGCCACACTTTCTGATGAACATCCGAAGGTTACGGCTTAATTCTCATCATTTCAGCACAAGGGATCAGGTGATGGTGATGATGCATACAAGAAGTTTGGTGAAGAGGTCATACAACGGATGAAAGACCCACCATTCAGCTGCACTGTTGAGTGTAGTGGCCCGAAATATCAGGTGGTGAGCAGTAAAAATCTTACACACCAGGAAAGGACAAACCCTCTGAAATCTTGAGCGTAAGATTGCTCGGTGCACTGTTGAGTAAGGTTAGGTGACAATTAAAACTGTTAGAGGGAACCTGCAGTGAGAGGTCAAAGCGCAGAGAAATAAAGGGCTGCGGATATCATCGGGAGGTACAGAAAACTGTCGCGAGCTAGGAAATGTTTTTTTTGAAGGAAACAATAACCAAACATAGATGCCGATGAGGGAAAGGACACCGGGGTGTCCTCTCCCTCATCGATGACTGTGTTTGGTTATTGTTTCACATAACCATCAAAGATGTTCTGTTGAACAGCAACGGTTCTTGAGGGTGAAGGATGACCGTTCCACATGCAAAGGGTTAGGAATGACAACTTAAACCAATAGTAACAAAAAACTATCTAACAGCACCATGACCACTTGGGCAGATATCGTTGCGAATTCTGTAAATAGTAAATGAAAACCTTTTACGTTGCGCGTATTTTGGTACACACTGTAAATGCGGGACCAGGCAGAATCTATTGCTTTTCCTTCTTCTCTACCATTGTTTTGAAACGAATGTAAACTTGGTGGAGCAGAGCACACGCTGTTTTCAAGGCTTCAACATATGCCGGACAACTCCACGATGCTTTCTATGCTTACGCGATTGCGGCAAATCGTACTTTGACGTACGGTACTCAGCTTAACGACGGACGAAGTCTGGCAAATCATCTAGCAATGGAATTCCAAGGTAGTTCAAGATGCAGTGATACAGTTGATCAGTAGCATTAGTACCTGCTCGATTCAGGTGTTTCTGGAAAAGTTGTGCTTGGTCCCAATGGCACCCGTTATCCGACGTTCTATTTTGACGGGCTGAATGATCGGTATGAAGTGGAGTCATTTGGTACAATATATGTTGAGAAATTGGCAGCGGTAAGCTTCAGTTCATGCAGAACGTATGTGCTGATTCCTGAGAATGCTGAGTGTTTTTTAACACATTCGAGGCGAAGGGCATTTCGCCCAGAACTCACGTTCGTCGTTGTTTTTGGCTTATTTTTACAATTTTTTTTCTTCGTATTGATGTGTTAATTGTGTAAATGTATGCTAGTAGAATACAATCAGCCGCAAAAAGAAAAAAATATGCGCGTGTTTTCGCAATACTGTACGAATGACCGAAAACAGGGGTTTCCGCGTGTACTCCCGGGAGTACACGCCGCCTCGAACGTGTTAAAGTACTTTATTAGTGCTGAGTTGCAATATTATCTGTATACATATGTAGATAAATTATCCATGCATGAGATATGATAATCGACTGCGCGCTGAGAGAAAAGAGGACATGAGAAAGCGTTGCGTATAATTGTTCGCCGAAAGAGGACCTCAACAAGACCTTCAAAAGTATCACCTTTTTTCAGGGATATCATTCCGAAATTTCGAGTATTGGTCACACATTGATGCTGTTACTCTTTTCGCTTTATTTGAGAAGTACAATTGATGGGAAGCTGCTGCAATGCTACATATAATAGGGCGTCCTATTCAGAAACGTGAAGATGTAGAGGAGTGGCAAGAAAGCGAAGGGGCTAGAACCGTGGGCTTCTCTGCCGTTTTAAAGCGGTACTTTTAGCTACGTGTATGTGAAATTTTGCTGGCCCAACCACAGAAGAGAATCTAGAGGAATTGAAAAAAAACCCGGGTGGTCAAATTCAGCGGAAGATTATAGGATCGTGCGCTTAACAGGAAAAAGCGTTGCTCAAACGTATCCGAGGCCGAACCAGTACAAACGCACATACACTTAGAGTTAACAGACATACTTAGTGGGTTATATATGGAAGTATTATTTTTGCTGCACGGTATACTCGTGCTATGCAGAACAAAAGCTTTCCGCAAGTTCTATTCACTCCGTCGTTTTTTTCGTCGAGCCCCACTACATATAGCAGCTACCTGCTGCGTATTGAGACCGAGTACTGCAATTAATTGTGCTGCCTCATACTTAGAGTAGTGCAACAAAATACATATTTTCATTGTAATGCTAATTGTGACATTTTTTCAGTGAGTTCTTCTCCAAAGCGGGGGAAGATATCGCCGCAGCTGAAGAATAGTGAAAAACGCGGACAACAGAAAGTCATGACAGAACGTCTGTGGTGATTGAGGAGAACCACAGATTGAAGCCTAACACTACGTCGTGAAATGGCTGAAGATGCTTTGGGCGCAGTCAGGGCTTAAACTTGCCTATTAACTCATCTAACCGTCTGGAATTCAGTGAAATTTGAAGCATGGACTCAGTGAATTCGGACAGGCGTGTTGAGCCGGCTCTTCCATCCAGCGGAAGCATCTAAGCGCAGTAAGTGGCTGAGAACGACGACGTGTTTTATGTTGAAGATACAGCTGTGCATTTTAAGTGATCAAAAACCATGTCAGCCAGAACTAGTGCAGTTCTGCATGTCTGCTTGAGTCATGAAGGGAAGCTCACAGGGTAGAGTATCTCAAGGAAAAACTCACAGGCAAGTCACCGGCTTGATTTAGACCTCTCCATCATAGCGGTCAAAAAAAAGGAATGAATGAATCGTTTCGAAGTCCGTGAACGTGGAGCGTTCTGGCCGTTCTTACAAAATAGCAATAGGAACCACAACCAGAACTGTAGCCGACCTCGATTATGGCCTAGCTCAGGCGTAAAGAAAGGCCTCTTGTCAGTGGCAAACGGGGTGTGTAACTTTAGCTAAGCCGGTAATTAGGCTGGCACATCTCGCACCTAGTGTGCCTTGCCAGTGGGGAGCCCTCTCATAATAGACTGACCTCTTGTTATAACGCTCATCTCAAAGCATAACAAGGGACTGAATCAATATTTATTGATGCCAATTTATTAGGCTAATATTAATAATAATTTTGCACAAGATTTACAATTACAGCATGAAAACTACTGCAGCAGCAGGAGAAGCTGAGGCATCTAAGGTACCTGAAAGATGGCTCGCAGATGCGTTGTGTGTCTGCAAAGAGGGGAGGAGTGCAACGGAGGTAGTAGGCGCAGGTTCTGTCGCAGAAGGCATCTGTGGTACTGAAGACGTATAGAGTGAAGGAGTGGCCGCGTGCATTGTGCTGTAGTAAGTGCCTGTAAAAGATCCATATACACTGTATGATGGAGAAGGAATGGGCAGGTGGAAAGTGGATGGTGTGCTGAACGACTGATCAGGTAATTCTGTAGTCGGGGTGTCGATCGTAGAGGCCATGTACAAAAGGTTCATGGAGTTGTGAAGTGTTGCCGTGGAGGGTAAGGGGTTGGGGAGTGTTGACATGATAGGTACTGTACATAGACGCACTAGGTCCTGCTGAGAAGGTATGGCTGAGGAGATCCGAATAGAGAAAGTCGCCGTAATAGCCTGAAATCATGCTGAGACACAAACACGGAAAGGTGCTGTTCAATGCAATTCTTCTGCTTAAATACTTGTTGACACGATTGACCTTCGAAGAGGGTCTGATACAAGGGAATCAAGCAAGGTGTCTAATGATGTGCGAAAGGTCATCTGCTGTTAACTAGTTTGCCTGTAGCTCAGTTCGTAAGTACTTCTGTCATCCATATAGCGTAGAAGGTAAGTTCTTCACATTTTGCAGACCCATTTTCCATTTAAGCGTGTGTTTCTGAACCTATAAGTGACTTCAATTCTCCTAACTCTTGGCTCTTGGATTTCCCTTTTAATCAATAATATTCACTGAGCTGGAAATGCTGGTGAGAGGTCACCAGCCAGCGCAGCCAATTAGGCAAGGTCACCCCACAGGCGATCTCACCGGTGTCCCCACAGGAGGGCGGAAAGGTGCTAAGTGAGGTCAACTTAGCTAAATTGACATTCCTGGCAAACCCATTTCCACATATAATGCTAATGACCCATCGACAGAAGGGTTTAGGTTGAAGAGTATGGCGGCAAACAGCTTGCTTTGAAAGATAACCCGCTCTTGTGCCAACTAGAGGGCAGAAATTCGACGATAGATTTCAGCTCGAAAAAAAATCCTTCATTTCATCGCCTTAGCCGTAATTATGAGAGGGCATAATCAAGAAGCAGTTTGACAGACGAGCACGTGTCCTAGCTATTATATTACTGGCTTTTTTCTTGCGGTTATTGGTTCTTTGTTTGCTTGTAGTTGAGAATATGTCATAACTGCTTGCAGATGAATGAATTTAAATGACCGGCAATCTTTCGGCAAGTCTAGTGCTAACCATGACTGCTTTCACTTGGTGTACTGTAAAAGTTTGAAAACGAAGGCGTTAACCAACCGAAAACTCCTAATGAACATTACTCTTGGATAGAAGTGTCAAAATCTAACTTCAAAGTAGTAGTGTTTCTGGAATGGTGCAATTCTGTCTTTGTGAGGGTGAATTTTTGAAAGCTTTAATTGATGGACTGATTTCAGACTTTCACGCCAACATATAGGAATGAGTCGATATTGTGGTGGAAAAGAGGAGAACGTCCACTTGCAGTGCCAAAATGCGGCTTTACAGGGTTACAGGTAAGTAGCGTGGACCACATGACACCGGACTCCTGAGTTCTCGTCTTCATAGACTTCTTTTCAGTGCCCACTTGATTTTTTCCAAGCTTACAAGGGATGGATTATAGCGGCAGGAGTGACATTTCTCGCCATAATTGCTGCTGCCTTCGCTGGAATGGTGTACTTCATGCGGTATCCAATTAACTACCCTTTGAGCTTCTGTTACGAGATTACAATAATTGGTCTTCTCGAAGTACTCTTCCGCCTATGAGAGTTGGGGGAGTGGTTTCGGGTTTCGACGGGAGTAGCGTTCAGTGAGCCTTGCAGAGACGCTTAGAGGACGAAGTTCTTCGGAAAAGACGCAGCGCGGCGCCCGTCCAGGCATTCTTCCTTGAGCATTTATGCATAGTCGATCTTCAGTGCCCGGCAAGATAACAAAACGTTTCTCGTGGTTAGGACTTGTGAAGAAGGTGTTCAATAGTGAACCAGTAGTCACTGAGTACTGAATAAACAAGAAATAAAAAAAGTCTAACATTGATATCTCCTCACGTGAAGATTCCTTAGAAGCCGCTCAATCGTGTTGGACGAGTTTCCCGGACGTGCGGGCGAGACTGTATCCTGTGACATCTCTGTACCTCTCGCTCCTGAGCTGGTCCTTTACATAGTTCAGTACTAAATGTCATCCAATATCGGGAAAAAACGGAAAAACAACCTAAAAACCAAGCTTATAACAATAAATGCGTAACAGAAAATGGTATTCGAAAACTTCGTGCGAGATTTAAGAATTATTCTAAACAACGCACGTTTGCACTTGAACAATTGATCAATAGAGCAGTGCCAAAAAGGTTCGCGAAGTAGATTGTTCCGAATTGCGGTGATAAAGACGCGGTAATTCACTGAGTTCGTTACTGTTTTAGGCGTAAGTCATATCTTTTACTTTGGAGTGTCTAAGGTTATGCACAATTTGCCACTGTGGTATATCAGATGTGCGGAGGGTGTTCTTGTATTACTTTATAGGTAAAGGCAGCACCGTACAGATCAGCAGTTGATCACCATCGGATCAGCTGTTTTGACACGCTATCTGCGGCTTAATAGCGCTTTTTTCCCTTTTTCAGGATTGCTTCTGGAAAGTAACATCTTGCAGAGTGCGGGGTTTTTTTGTAAACACTACCCGTTTAGAAATTCGGACTTCTTTTACCTTTTTGCCTTTTTCTTTTGACTCTCGTCAACCTTCGATAGCACTTCGCGAACATGTCAAGGACGCCTGTTGGCAATGCCGTCAGGGATGGCACCGTATAAAAAATATATTTTCATATTTCTATGGCAGTCGTCTTAATTTTACACTTCAATTGTTGACCAGTGATGCCTTATCTTAGGTGTAGGCTCGTACAATTCGTGATTGGTGGGGTTGATAAGGGCTTAATTCCCACCGTTTTCAGCAGTTTCGCCCAGATTTTTTTCACTCTCGTACATGTTGTGAATTCACAACCATTCGAATAATATATTCTAGAGATAGCATACAGGACTCAGTGGTAATATGGTATTTCAACTTAGTTACCATAAGCATACGAGTAATCAAATCCCCTTATGATGACAGGCTCACTCATGGTACTACTCAGGCTATGCAGACGTACCTTGACAGTATTCAATGAGTTGCAATCATGTACGTACCTGGACGATTACCCCGTATGTGCGGATGCATTCTTTTATCCCTAAGAACGTGCCGCGATCGAATGGTAGCGCGAAAAGTGCGTCAGTGAGATCCTTCGTCCGCATTTGCAGAGAATGCACCCATTTTCATCAATCGAAACGGCGAGAGAAAGAAGCTATGGACGCCTGATTATTGCAGCCATTGCAGCCACGATTTCTTTCACTCTGCAAGACAACGGCTTACAAGCGGAACTGCCTATGTACATAGAGTCGCCTGGAGCGTCGTATGGTGATTTCCTGTGCTCGTGCTGCTGGGAATCTGGTTGCATCCTCGAATACCTGCTGTATCAGGGCTTGCCGACGTTCGACAAACTTGTGCAAGGCGTCCACTGATAGAGAGTCCCTGTTTAGACTGTTCACGAGGTTTCTTTTGATTCTTCTCCTCTGGGGTTTACTTATGGGCTACAGGTTCACGATAGAGCACCTACCACCCGTAACACTTGATCGCGGGAATTGTCTTTTGGCAGGTACAATAACGATACGGTATCTAGCACCACCTACCCATTTCCTGCTATAACCCTCATTTTGGCTGCTATGTTGTACTGTTAGTTATATTGATAAACACAAAAGTTATATATTCATGTCTACATTCATTTTCTGCACGAAAACCGTTGCTCACTGCCTTTAAAGGGGATACGAGACTGTGTCAGATTGAAAGTACCTCTGCCATTTCAATAAAGAGCTAGTGCAGTATCGGGTGTTGTCAGGCGGATGTCATGATCAGTATTTTGGAGCCAGGTGAAGCTCCATTCTTTTCAGGCAGGTTTTTCTCAATAACTTGACCTATGTACTAATTGACATAAGCTAATTCGACAATGGTGAGGTTTATCTTTACGGAAACACTAAAGCAATTCATCTCGATACTTGATTCACTATTTATAATCGAAATACAAGAACCTCACTCTAATGATGGAAGCTGCGTTTGTGCCCATGTACGCGCGTCCCCGCCCAAGCATAAACAGAGGTCATAAAACGTTTAGTCAAAAACGGGCAAATCAGGGTAGATCCTGCAACTTTATACTGCTAAAAAAGTTAGTCTGGCTCATGATAGCCCGCCGATCGACTGTTACATAAGTGTTTCCAGGGCGAAAAAGGGAAGAAAAGAGCGCTGATAAGATGTGCAAATCCCCTTCAGTGCGCTGCGAAGCAGTCGCGAAAGTACAGTTTCATAAATACTTGATGACTCTTGTAACCCGTTTCGTTTTCACTTCAACTTGGAACTCTGGATTTTTCAAAACTGAAGTTTTTACAATCTAAAGCAAATAAGAAAACAAAATTATGAAGGAAGTAGTTTTGTATTTTTGATTATGTGCGGGTGTTATTATGATTATCTGCCCACATGATGTGTGGTCTAGCATCAAGCTGGCAGGATAACAGCGGATGGGGCACAGGAGGAACACAAAACTTTCAGATGAGAATAAATCAAGAAATAAGGATAGGCCGATATCCAGCTTCGTTCAACTTCAGTTACAAGGTTCCCTTTCTGTGACTTTACTTCATAGTCTGGATTCTAGGCAGAAAAGTGTGAATTAGTTGTTCTATGCTGTTGATTTGTGTTAGCTGTGGGACGGCTCATGGTGTTTTTATAGTAATTATTTGAACAGAGTGATCACTAAACTAAATTTCTGCCCCGTCAGACCAGTGTTAGGTGGGACGCCAATAGCTGCGATGGTTCATTTCATGGGGTATTTTCTGATGAAAAAATTTGATAAAAAATGATACTTGGTAAAAAAATTGAAGGGTGCATGTCTCTCGAGCAAGTATGTTTCACTTCTTGGCTTGAAATAAGAAGAAGTGGCCTGAATCTCACGGTTGCTCTCACGGTTCATTTGATGATCACTGGCCTTGACAGTTCAGCCTTTCACACCGTCGGCTGATGACCTGTTGAATTCATATGTGCTTGCCCGTAACAATACTACAAATGAGCTTTACTTTTAAAGCAGAACTTCCTCAGTAGCACCTTCAGTAAAGGGTGAATCTCGGAACTTCATGTACTTCTTTCATGACGTAGGTTTTGAACGCATAGTTCACATTTTTTGAAACTACTCCTCGAAGTGCTTGTCGTCCCTAGGTGACGACAAGATGATGGCATAGGTGGAGGGCACCTGGGTCACGCGAGAGCGCTGGGTCACAGAGGCCTGAACTCTTCTACAGGAAAGGGGGAGTCGCGCCGGTAAATATTTTCAAAAGACCTGCCGCGGGCTGTCTATGGCTTACCCATTGCAATGTGGGCCAACTAGAGTGCCTACAACCACGCGCTGAGACCAAAATGAAAGGACACCAATTCCAATGAATTGTCTTCATAAGACGAGGGTTAAATAAAGACAGCCAACAAATAAACATGGTCCGAGTAAACAAAACATGGAGCAAACAATGCATTGCAACACAGCAGCGATATTTAATAAAGAAATATAGTTGAAAGTGTACCCGAAGACTAAAGAAGACGAGGAATTATGTGTATAGAAAAAGGGGTGCAACCGGTCAGAAGTGACAGAGGAAGACCCGAGAACACAAATTGTGATTTGTGTGGAATGATATAGCGCTCGGTGCAGCGATGAACGCTCAATGCGTGCGCAGAACGACGAGTGACTCTGAACTACGAAAATGGGGCTACTGGAGTTGCAGTTTCATAATAAGACAACGCCTTTTATAATAAGACTGACAGCATTTGCAACCAGAGCATGGCTTCCTACCGGCGCGCCATTAACCTCACGGTCGTGGGCAAGTCACGACAAATTAACATTCTATTTGAAATACATCCCGTTTATCAACATTGTAATCTCCTTGGTGAAAATAATAGCGCTGCTGAAGCCATTTTTGAAGAAAACGCAGCCGTTTTGCTTTCACGCCTTCCATAACTCTCCCTACCACGCTTTTTACCCTATCAGTGCAGTGAAATCTCATACAACGGCTTGTCAGTCTACCGAGCTCCCATTCTCACGTACATCAAGTATAAGGCTTATAACCTTCAATTTCTTTAGGGAGAGACGATTGCCGCCCACAAACATGAACTACGTCTGCGGATTGAACCGAAAGACAAGAATCATTTCCGAATGGTGAGCATTGAAAAACTGCAGACTTAGTTGTTACCACCTCCTAATAATGGAAATACGCGCTAGTAACTTTGAGGGTGGGGCTTAAAAGAATTTTTTCGTGCAAAACTAGGACCAATGCCAGTAAGGCCGTTTTAGGGGAAATATACTAGACCAATTCCAGCAAGGCCTTTCGAGGGGAACCAATTTTAGGAATCACTATTTTGTTTTGAGATACTGGTAGCTGTTGCAACTGATCAAGAACGATAAAGATCATGACTGATTAGACTGAATTGGAAGAACTCTAGCCACTCAGGTCCTTGACAGCGGCGATTAGTCGAAACGTCTGACATTAAACAACTCCATCATAACAATCTTGTAAAGCATAAGGGAACAATCAGTAAACTTAGTGCCAAGGCTTCAAGGAAACCGATTTCAAGACTAGGGTACGTCACCCGCATTGAATTTCCGTGCTCGAAATTTGTTCACACACCCTAGAGCTCACTACCCAATTCACGTTGAGAGCGAACCATCTCCTTTATAGTAACTCTTCTTCGCAAAAGGTATCCTTCATATGCTTTTTTCAAGGTCACTGCTCCAAAGAAGCGTTTATTATCCAGCCTACCGTAATTGATTCCAGCTTGATTTCAGCTCCGGGAGTTTGACCACGAAAACATGAACCGCTTCATAGGTTTGTGTTTGGACGGACCACATGCTTTCATTGTGGAAGTACTGCTCTCGTGGAAGCATCGATGATGTCATCGAGAAGAATTCATGCAAAATGGATGGATTTTTTGTGTTTTTATTGCTAAAAGATATAGTTCACGTGAGCACACAGTTATATCATTCTGACTTGATTTTGGAATTTTTTCGAATCAGAAACACGGGAGGTGCACATGTGAGAGGAGGTGAATGGCGCTTGGCTGATCAGGATAAGGTCGCATTAATACTTCGCGATTCAACCGCCCGTAAGGTAGCGTTCAGACTTCACGACGACAGCGCTTCAGCCGCGCGTTAACGCTGTCGAACGCGCGACCGGGCGCTGCTGCCGTCACGCGCGCCGCCAAGGGCCTCTGGAGGGTCGACCGGGAGTTTTGTAATCCATTTTCACTATTTGTGCTGTTTGGCGGTAAGGTGCTCGTCATCGTAATCGCTTGACACGCATGTCAGTCAGTCATAGCGCGCTCCCAACCACCATACCCTACGATTTGGAGATTTTATCGACTATTTCTCGGAAGCTGACTACAGTCTTGCTGGCAGCGGATACTGAGGCACGTCGGAGGGCTGGGTTTGGCGGTCCGTCTTCCCAGATATTTGTCGCTTGTCCACCTCAATAGTTGATGGATAACGGACTGGCACCGCGCCAAACCCAGGGCGCCCAGCATGCAGCGAGCAAGACTGTAGTCGAGAACGTGAACGCTCGCGTATGTGGGAGACTTCTGCCGGGCATTTCCCGTGAAGGGTAGTCTTTCTCACCTGACATGAATATCGCAACCAATTTGCCGCATTGAGTTGTATTGATGACAATTTCCATACCGGATAATGCACCGCCGCCACCTGCTACCCACCTTTTCTCCTGAGACTTACAAGTTAGTCTTGAGTAAAAATATTATTGTAGTAGTAGCTGATATAAAAGTAATGTTCTTCAACTAAACTGAGGCAATACCTGAAGAATTGCAGGCGCTTTGTTTCATACACCGATCGGCCCTTCACTTACACGGGTTTCTGACTTCCAAATGCTGTCTGGTCGATGAGCGTTGGGTGGTGAAGATATCGGACTTCGGCTTGGACCGATGGCGACTCGGAGACAAACCTATTCAAAAAGGTTGTTCATATACTTGCGTGTAAACACTGCACTGTAGGCGTGCGAACAAACTCTGTAGAAATTGGCTGAGATAAAAATACAATTTTTATAGTTGCAGTCAGTCGGGTCAGTTTCACGGAGGGGTGGACTCACCCCACCTGCTGCGATTCTTCCATAGTTATCCCCCCCCTTTTAATTAATCACTAAATGATCACCATTGGTTGAGAAAGGCAGCGCGAGGCAAGCTCATTCCGTCTTCTTCTTTCTGCTCCCGACTGATTGCAATGTTGCAGACTATAATTCGAATCGTGAACATTGCTGTAGGACTGTCGGCATGGCCTGCTCCCTTTGCAAATGGAGTACAGGCCACAATAAATTCTACGCTTAAATCTTGGAAATGTTGTGCAGCACTCACTCGCCTCACCAGAGTGAGACTTTGTAAACCGGAATTAGTGAAACAGAGGAACTGCGAAACCCTCCCGTCGCCCGGTGGAAGTGTTCTCGTGAATGGTGTGGCAGACTTGGTCGTCAAAACTTTTCACCTCAAACAGTTGTTATACCTTTCTGTCACCGATCGTTGATACTACCCCTCTCCCTTCCCCTACACACTATGTCAAGATAGATGAATAATAGCTCCACTGGTGCTGTGACGTTTATTGACTCTGCCCTTCGGATGCCCCTCACCAGCTGGCAATTCTTCCTATCACACACCGAGAAATGTTCCCGTCATAGTCGCAATACTACTTCCTCAAGTCAACGTCTCACTGCTACTGGGGCGAGCTACGGATTTCCTGATTATACAGGCATATGTATTTACTGTCCTACTATATATAATCCGCTATGTGTGTCTGTGTGTCTGTGTGTGTGTGTGTGTGTGTGTGTGTGTGTGTGTGTGTGTGTGTGTCACGAAATTCATAGCGAGCGTCGCAGAAAAGATAGGATGACAGTTCCAAGAAGTGATATACATGGCAGGACGGGAACACTTTTGGTGGGTGTCAGGAGGTGATAACACTTGATAAGATACGATAAGGGGCCGTAGAAGGGAGGATGACTGAAATCGTAGCGCAATGTTGCAGGCAGGTTAAGGGACCGTTGATTTCAAGAAGTGATATACGATCGCAGGACGGGAACACCTTTTAGTGTGCGTGACAGGAGCTGCACTGATAGCATTTCGATAAATTGCCTTAGAAGGGGGGGGGGGGGGGTGACCAACATCTAGCGCAAGTTGCAGCAGCTGCGGGACCGTGATTTCAAGGAGTGATATACATGGCAGGACGGGAACACTTTTGGTGCGTGACAGGGTGATAACACTTGATAAGATTCGATAAGGGGCCTTAAAAGGGGAGGGTGACCGAATTCGTGGCAAGTTGCAGCAACGGCGGGACCATGATTTCAAGTACTGATATGCCGCAGGCAGAAGCTGATACAGTTGATAAGATCCGATAAGGGGCCTCGGAAGAGGAGGGTCATCAAATTCGTGGCGCAGGTTACAGCAACAGTGGGAACTCAGATCCGTGAGGTGATATAGGGTGTGGGACGGGAACATTATTGGCGGGCGACAGAAAGTGATAACAGTTGATAAGATACGGTAAGCGGCCTCGGAAGGGAGGGTCATCAGATTCGTAACGCAGGTACAGCAACAGTGGGACCTCTGATCCGAGAGGCGATACAGGGTGATATGATAGTGATACGGGACGGGAGTGTTATTGGCGGGTACGGAAGTGATAGGAGCTAAAATTGACAAGGTAGCATGGGAAAATCCGCTTCACCGCTCACAACAACAATGCGATCGATATGACTCAAGTATAACGATCTCAGTGATTCCAACAGAACTCATTCCTCACTGCTTATTAGTAACGACACATGTGGTTTGTTTACAGAGATGTAGACAGAGATGTTATGAGCAGCAGCAACTGACTTTATCACTCTTACCACAATTATCTTCCATCAGCAACTTCGGTGAGGGCCATTTAAAGGGTTCCACTGCTGAATGCGGTAGTGCATTCCAAAGCAAGACGCTTTAGGAAGACAGATTGCATAAATTATAGGCTGCTTCAGTGGCTGTCCAAACAGGCTGCACTATTTCCGTGTAGGTTATGAACGTACCAGTCGGATCGCTGGCTAAGGCCGGCTTTCCTCCTTCTGTGATGCGGGGGGGGGCGCTGCTGCTGCTTCTGCGCCTTGACGGAACAAGCGCTGCTTTTCAGTTCTTGGCTGATGCAGAAGATTCCTTTGAACAGTGTGGTTGGTCAACGATCCTTAACTTAGCACGCGGCAAATCCGCATGGCCCGGCTTCGCCGGGCCATGTCACAGAAGGAGGAGCGCCCGGCGACAGCCGGGCGATCCGACTGGTATTATATAAAGTGGGATGCTCATGCTATCTGCTATCTCTCAAGAGGTGGTCAACTTCAAACTCATTATCCTCCCTTTCTTTCAGATTTACTATGGAGCGCTCCGGAACACATTCGAAATGGCAACATCGAAGGGTCACAAGAGGGTGACATATACAGGTACGTGCTTCTCCTAAGGCGATTCAGTTTTCTCCAAAAGGTGCGAAAATATCGCAAATTACTCTTTAGCTTCTCCCCATTGCAACTTTGGCCTGAAGGCAATGGGTAGGATAAATCGTTTAGGCTTACAAGGTGAGCAGGCCTAGATAAGCGCGCCGCGCCTATTCTCGGGAATGCCTACATGGTTACAAATAGTCGAACTGGTCAAGTGATCACGGTCGCATAAACTGTTTTCTCTGTTATCTGCTGCTGAATTGCACTTTCATCTTTCTTGGACTCCTTCTGGAGAAGCCCGTTCTAGTTGATGGAGAAAAGGCTCTTATTTGGCAAGATCTTCTTTGAATAGTGTCTTCCGAACACGGAGTAACAACAGAAGCGTTCACTAATACTAGAAGCGAAAATGCCTTCCACTTCTACAAACGCTAGTCTGTTCTATTTATTGCCGTCGACTACTCATATGAAGCACTTATGAGTCAGAATTCTGTGTTGTTTTACATCAACAGTACAAAGGATGATGCTGAAACATGAGCGCTCCTTGGGCACCACATGGAAACTAACAGCAACAACAGTGCTACCGATAGTATTTCTTATAAGAACTCCACAGGTAAAGCCAGTCCTGCGATGAGCGTGCAGCAGGGGTACACATCGTTCTGCTGAACAAAATAGGCGCTCCACCCACACTTCACTCTGGGGAGGGGATCGTATTTGATTCGTTGCGAGAGAGGAGGGGTCGTTTGTGCCTTCGAGAGAACTTTTATTCGCGTTGGTTTTCCGTTTTGATGACTCTTTGCGTTGGTATTTTCCTGTCATTACTAGATCTCACGCCTCCATTTCTTCGCTCGACGGAAAATTTTTAGGTGAAAAAAAACTGGAAACTGCGGGAAGTTATTAAGTAGGCGTTAAGGGAAGGGGGGTGGGTCGTACAGAGGCCATGCATTTTATAGCGGGGGTCATCCCTACGCCACCACCTCACACATCACGATGCTTTACCCTGGCTGCAAGTATAGTGCAATTAAGTAATAATGTGCTCAGTTCTCAGCTGTTAAATCGCATTATTTATAGTTATACGCGTGGAGTTGTTTGGTCTCACTCTACGCAATTTATGAAACGGGAATTAGGCTGACGCATAGTACAGTCCTCTTAATTGTGGGGTGTCAGCCAGAAGGAGTGCGCACACTGTTGAAGCCGTTCTCAGCCTTTTGTTGCAACGCGTATGCGACAAAAAGTGGTAGAAAACGAGTAATACGAAGGATATTATACAGTAATGCACTTGCCCGCTTCAAAAACTGGTGCAGAACGACTTTGCCAAACCGCACCAAACGCAGCCGCACTGCCACGCCCCACCGGTCCGCAATGATGAGGACTGTAGTTATAGTTATCTCAACATGCTAGACAATTGTTATTCAGCTTTGGTATCATTAGCGCACAGCTGGTTACAAAAACAAGAGCATGGGATCTGGAGAACAGGAAAGAAGACCCTGAAGGTAAGCGGAAATGCTAGCGTGTGAACAGCCGAACCAAATGGTGTTGAGAGACTTCGCTTGTGCGTAGTACAAGGACCGTAGTCAATTGCCAGAAACTGGATATACAAATGGTCAGCTGTCGATAAATGAGAGGGAAATGTTGTGTTTGAGTGAAGTATGGAGTGACCAGTGTCATGGTCATAATACTCAAGTTCGTCAGCGAAACAGCACCTATAAACCCTCCCCCCCCTCCTTGGAGCACCACTAAGAAAGACTGAGACGAGGAGGAGAGGCGACGAGACTATAGTCATTATCCCTGCCAACGAGGGGGCAGGGATAATGACTATAGTCTCGTGAGCGTGCAGTCTGAACCTCTCCCACTAACCTAAGTGGTGTAGAGATAGGTACCGTGGTCCCTCGCCTGTCCTCGTCATCTCGATTACACTCAATGGCCTAAGCACCTGATGTAGTAACTCCTTCGCGAAGAAATGTGGGCTAGAGTGGTAACAAATCAAAACAATTTAATCTTAAGGGTTCCTCGTCGAAGTATCATAGGAAGACACTTCAGGTAGTCAGAAAACCTTTGCCAGAACCTTGGGACCCATTTTGGGTCCAATTCCGAGATACCATGAGCGCAATGTGAAATGCTAGG